>JASTWP010002474.1:0-42049 GCA_030770255.1 Temnothorax ravouxi
TAGCGGTACGCTCGGACGGCTCGGGCCCCGCGTCGCGTGATTGCCTCGACCAATCCTAAACGCTCATCGAGAGCGCGCATCAGTAATAACGGGCCAGCTCGGAGGCCGCGCAACGTAAACCCGGGCGAACTACGCCGGATGAAACTACCCCGCAATGGCGTTTCTTACAGTATTTAGTAGCTAATAACATGCAGATGTCTCGATAAACATTATTATTATCCTATCGAAGCACAAGAATAAAAAGAAAGGAGATGTTTCGTTTATAACGATCCAACACGTTGTATACTTTTAGAATGCAATCAAAAGAGAAATGTGTGTGTGTGTTAAATACATCCCAGGTAGC
Source organism: Temnothorax ravouxi (assembly GCA_030770255.1). NCBI lineage: Eukaryota > Metazoa > Arthropoda > Insecta > Hymenoptera > Formicidae > Temnothorax > Temnothorax ravouxi. The sequence continues at coordinate 344 of JASTWP010002474.1, forward strand.
AGACAGTCGTCATAATGACGTGATTCTTACGTCATTTTATGACGTATGTTACGTCATTTATTCCTAAAGTTTAACGTAAAAATGACGTATTTTTCACGGTCCTAAGGCTGCGTTTCGTTATTCACTCGCAGTACTGGCAGCACTGTAAATCCGTTCCAATATACGCGGCAGTAAGCTGTCAAAGCGTTTTCGTGTTCATGTGACGTCATAGATTTTGTCGTCACTTCCTACTTTCATTACTGCGGCTCGCGAGGTGAGGCATTCGCAGTAAGAACATGGCGGCTATGGCGGCATCTTTGGAGAATTGGTCCTTACCTATGTGAACCGGCACCCGACTTTCAAAAAATTAATTTTTTACGGAAAACGTTAGCATTTTGTTTGTAGTTGTTTGTAGTAACAAAAATTTTGTTTGTAGTTTAATACATTAAAAATTATAAAAATTTTAAAAATTACTCGCACCTTACTTTAAAATATCTCAAAGTCGAGAATTGTTTGTAGTTGTTTGTAGTGCTTTTCTTTTCGTTTGTAGTTGCACCGTTCAAAAGTTATTTTTGCAATAAACAAAAAGTGTAACTTTGCCAATTTTGGAGATATCTCAAATCCGCTTGTGCCATCTTCTTCAGAATTGTTTGTAGTTGTTTGTAGTGCTTTTCTTTTCGTTTGTAGTTGCACCGTTCAAAAGTTATTTTTGCAATAAACAAAAAGTGTAACTTTGCCAATTTTGGAGATATCTCAAATCCGCTTGCGCCATCTTCTTCAGAATCGTTTGTAGTTGTTTGTAGTGCTTTTCTTTTCGTTTGTAGTTGCACCGTTCAAAAGTTACTATATTTTTGCAATAAACAAAAAGTGTAACTTTGCCAATTTTGGAGATATTTTAAACGAAACGAAAACCATTACAAACAACTACAAACAATTCTGAAGAAGATGGTGCAAGCGGATTTGAGATATCTCCAAAATAGGCAAAGTTACACTTTTTGTTTATTGCAAAAATATAATAACTTTTGAACGGTGCAACTACAAACAAAAAGAAAAGCACTACAAACAACTACAAACGATTCTGAAGAAGATGGCGCAGACGGATTTGAGATATCTTCAAAATTGGCAAAGTTACACTTTTTGTTTATTGCAAAATATAATAACTTTTGAACGGTGCAACTACAAACAAAAAGAAAAGCACTACAAACAACTACAAATAATTCTGAAGAAGATGACGCAAGCTGATTTGAAATATCTCGACAAATGACAAAGTTAGGTTTTATTTATTTTTTTAAATTGTTGTAACTTTTAAACGGTTCAACTACAAACGAAACAAAAAGCACTACAAACAACTACAAATGATTCTAAAGAAGATGGCGCAAACGGACTTGAGATATCTCAAAGTGGGGTGCAAGTAATTTTTATAATTTTTAATGTATTAAACTACAAACGAAATTTTTGTTACTGCAAACAAAATGCTAACGTTTTCCGTAAAAAAATTAATTTTTCGGAAGTTGGGTGCCAGGTTCACATAGGTTTGGTTCTTGTGAACCTGGAAGGTAACAAACGAGAAATATACAGTAATTGTTAGTCACGAAAATGCGGAAAAAGCCCGAAAAGGTTACTAAATTAATATAATTAATATAATAATAAATAATTTCGATATTTTCATAAATCTGAAAATTGTTATTTATTTTATAGACATGACTTTTCCAACATTATTGTTTAAGTACAAAATTTTTTTCTATATATTTAGAATAGGTGGTTCTATCGTCGTGTCACGTCGTGTCTCTTATAGGTTAAGATAGGTTATATTTTTTTCTTATACATAACAAGAGAGCAGTACTGCGGATATCGTTCCGTTATTGCAGCGTTATATGCGGTAAAAGCAACAGAAGTAATTACGGAACGCTCCTGCAGTTCTACTCAATGACGTCATATCGTCAGTACTTACAGTAAATATCGAAACGCACCCTAAGTCACATCCCAACGACGTCATTTTCTGACGTTTTATTGACGGCAAAAATAGGTCCAATGTACGACATACCGGTTTTTAGAAATGTTTTTTTATGAAATTAAAATTTAAAAATGTCCACTTGATAAACGTTTATAAAAAAACGTTCTTTTTCTATATTTAAGAAAAAAAAAAGCATTTTAACTGTTTCTTTACATATCGTGTGTGTATAGCATAGCCCGCTGTCTCAAGGCGGTCACCCATCCTAGTACAGTACCGCGCCCGTGTCGCTTGACTTCGATGATCCAGTGGACAGTGACGATCTTCTGACCCTGATGCTTCCTTATTAACTGTACTTGTCTATAACGGTACATCTTTAAAGTGTTCAAAAATCTTGTAATGATATCTTCTTGATAGTTATAACACTGCATGAAATAGTTGTCATAAAACTAATGATTATACACACGCAACTAGATCCACTTATATCATAAATTCACCACTTCAATCATAAAGTTACGAAACACTATAAATGTAGGAATATTCCTGTGAAAAATATTGTGAAAAATACGTCATTTTTACGTTAAACTTTAGGAATAAATGACATAACATGCGTCATAAAATGACGTAAAAATCACGTCATTATGACGACTGTCTGCTACTTGGGTAGTCAATTAAACGTCTATATAATGTCATTTTACAAAGTCTTTTTGACGTATTAAAACATGACGTTAAATATACGTCACTTAATCGACGAATGACGTTACTGACCAATTATGACCAAATATTGACGTCAAAATGACGAGTGCTTGCTACCTGGGATATAATAAATTTGTAAAGAGTGTGTGAAAGTAATATATCGTTAGTTTTTTTTAGAATAAGAAATAAATTAAAATTTACGATAGAAATTTTACTATTTAGATAAATTGGTCTTACTCCTCATTATCGTCTTTGCTTCAAAAGGAAAATAAGTTTCTTATTTTTACTATTTAGATTAATGTTTTTCTATAATCCGTATACTACTTACAATTAGATACTTCGGTCATATAAATTATTAAAAAATAAGAGGTAGACTTTCACGCACTTTATTCAGCAATTTATTCAGTTCTTTACCAGGTGCATCCTTCGCGTTTATTATTTATTCAGTTTTCGCGCATTTCTACTATCTTCATTTCCCGCCCAAACATGTTTCTCAGGAAACATGATCTCGGGGTTGGGAGATTTTTGGAATGCACTACGTAAATCAACGTTAAATTTGCAAGGAACACGTTTATTTCAACGGTCTGCGTAAGTAGCGGTACCGCGACTCTCCAGAATAGGAGGCGCCCCGTAGCTTTATAATGACACTAATTGCACCGCCTCGCGCTCGCCAGTACAAATAAAGGCAGGGAAAAAAACGAGGCGGACAAAAATTTAATTACGGCGACCTTGTTTAGTGCTCGCGATCGTGTCGCGTCGGGAGAACGCCGCGCCGGCAAGCTTGAGCATCGGGTAGGAAACTGAAACGCGTTGTCGCTGCTGGTGTCGTTCTTATCCTTTCCAACCATACACATTTTTCTTGGAGAAGTAAAATTATTTTTGCGGTCCAAAGTGAAACATTAACCATTTGTTAAGTATGGTAATTTTTGTCTCTTTATTAAAGAAATTTGAAAAGAATTCTTGAATTAATTATTGAAAAGCGTGTTTTATGTAACTTTTGTTGAACACATAAATTGATCAAATTATGTAAATTAGGATATATAATATTTTTAAATTTTAAAAATTCAGCGCTATATTTTGTATCTTTCTTTAATGTATCTATTTTCTTTAATACACCTATTTTTCCTCGAAATTTCATTTTTTTTGTTACTCTGCGATGAATCGTTTATTGCTAAAAGGTTATCGATCAAATTAGAAGAGTATAATTATTAATTAGGTAAAATGCATATGCGATGGAAGGACAATTTCACAACAGTGAATTTCAAATATCTAGAATTATAAATGGTAATTATCCAGAATAAGGCCTTTTTCGAATTTTGATATTTTTTTTGCGGCTCTCTAGGTAAAAATCTTTGTTATGACTCCGACAGTGATAATTAATCGGGGGAGAAGAATATGTCGGAATATGTAACCTATCCTTCAACTGTTCACGCGAACGTTTATTTTCTTTTGACTTGAATTGAAAGTACCTACAGACGGCGTCATTAATGCCTTCCACCTGAAGGCATATAGCCCAGTAGCAGGGGGAAAAAATAGGTCTTGTCCTACAAAAGGTCGGGTAGTTCTGATTTTTGGATATGTTTTATATTTTAGGGTTCTAATGAAAAATCCAAGTTTTCGATCTTGGCGTACACCCGGGCGCGCCGCCATCTTGAAAAAATGAAGCACAAAACCGGTTTTTTCGGAATATCTTCTTACCAGTACGTTTTAAGGCAAAAATAGTTATTATCAATTTTATAGAAGATATAATTCCCTACAACTTTTGTCTGAAACATTTTTTTGTATATGTAATAGATAGCGAGCTACAGCACTGTAAAGTGAAACAAATTATTAAAAATTTCACAAAAGGCTCCTTTTTAAGCATATATTTTATTAATTCAATCACCGAGGCATGTGATGATTTTTCTCGCAAAATAATTTTTTGTGTGAATTTTTAATACTTTCCAATAAATACTGCGCGCTAACTTAAACATATAAATTAATTATTATTTATTTATAATTAAATAGAATAAATATACGAAAAATATTTTCAGTCTACGAATTTTTCAAGTTTTATTCTAGTCCGAGGCATTGTTGACGAGCGGTTTTTGGAACTCACCTTCAGCTGCTCACGTAGCTGAAAACAATTAAATAAACAATTGAAAACGATGAGACTGCGGACAAACGTATATTTTTCTTTGGCGTCAGTCTTCCCTGTGCCACAGGAGTGGGGCTGGAAACGTAGTAATAATGGGCTCACTCCTGTAAAAACTACAAAAGATCCAGCTCCTCAGGCCTTGCTCAATGTAATATCATGCAATTGCAAAAAAGGATGTAAAGGAACATGTGGCTGCAGGAAAACTGGATTAAAGTGCTCCATTATTTGTGGATTTTGCAATGAACAATCGTGTGAAAATGTGCCAGAGCTTCTGATTAACAGTGAAAATGAAGAAGGAGAAACGCTTTCCGTTATGCAGAATCACGAGGAGATCGAGAATTATGACTCACAAAACAACACCGAAAGCTATATTGTTTGTGAGGACATAGTTACCAACAAACCGGGACCATCAAAACGACAAAAAATATAAAAAGTTTTTATTGTTTTTATTAGTTTTATTTAAAATATGTTTAAAACGGAGCCTTTTGTAATATTTTTAATAATTTGCTCCACTTTACAGTGCTGTAGCTTACTATTTATTAGATATACGAAAAAATGTTTCAGACAAAAGTTGTAGGGAATTATATCTTCTACAAAATTGATAATAACTATTTTTGCCCAAATACCTACTGGTAAGGAGATATTCCGAAAAAAACGGTTTTGTGCTCCATTTTTTCAAGATGGCGGCGCGCCCGGGTGTGCGCCAAGGTCGAAAACTTGGATTTTTCATTAGGACCCCAAAATATAAAGCATATCCAAAAATCAAAACTACCCGACATTTTGCAGAGTAAACTTACCTAGCTACTGGACTAATAGTATATGTAACCTTAGGCAGTACATGTGTACTGCCTATGCATATCAGCAATTGACACAAACTGTTATACTTCTCAGTTACATTTGTCAGTAACTTTTTAATAAATAACGAGCGAGGGCTAAAACTATATATTTACGCTATCTAAAACGTAAAATTGTACATATATACTTTTCAATATACCAAAACTATTCTCTGCTCTAACGTGACGCATGCACATCTGTGAATATCTAATGTTCAGCACAAACAGGTTTTTAGCTTGTTTGTGCTGAAAAAAATAGATAGGTTACATATTCTTCAGACTTCCTCGTTTGATTATCATTGTCGGAATCACAACAAACGTTTTTACCAAGAGAGCTGCAAAAAAATATCAAAATTCGGAAAAGGCCCTATTCTGGATAATTAGGTTTCTTACACAAATCGAGATATTTAATGTTGAAAACTAAAAAATCCTTAAAGACAAAATATTTAAATTAAGTGTTTCATAAATAGATTCCGAAATTCTCCCGAGAATGAACTCTTGTTGGATACGTTTCTTGGTGCAGCCTGTATATATACGCGCGTTACACATGCACTCTTATACCTCGGGCTCCGCGGATCATGTATCACGAAGTTACGTGTCTGGGCTTTCGCGGAATCGAGTTTGTGTACGTGTCAACGTAATAATGCATTTTCGTATAGCGGATGTATGACGCGCCGCGAGAAGGACGAGATCGGAGGGTGAGGGTAGTGACAAACCGGGCAGGAGGTGCATGCGTGAATCCGCGCGACAGAGAAGGAGAGATCGGGGGATGGGCGCGGCGAGTGAAAAGAGCATGAAAGGGGGCGCCGAGTTTCCGGTACGCCGAAAGGCAGAGCTAAAGAGGGTTGTCGGAGGAACGAAAGTGACTACTTGCACCAGTCAAAGCAGGATAAACTATCGGTCCTGTATCAGTGCATGAAGCGGGCCCATAACTTTATTTTACCCTTCCGGGTTATATGTAGATTTATTGGTCGGACGTTGGACACGCTATTTCGGCGTTATTTATGGCCACGTCACGGTGCTGCGCGGCGCAGTAAAGTTACAGAATGCAGCAGCCAATGTATATAGGAAGTATCGAAAAGAGTGTAACTGCTTATCCCGTCGAAGCCAGTTTTGTTGCCACCCGGCGTGTAAAATCTATTTATTGCGGCGGGCATGTGAATCCCCCTCCCACCCCCTGTGTCGTAAGCAATCCGTAAAGCCGTGCCGTTATTATCCTCAACACTTCATGATTGTAACGACGATTATTTCCGCTGAAATCTATATAGTTTTCTTCACGAGGATATACTTCTAGCTGTGACGTCGATTTAACGGATGTCGATTAGAAGAGCCTTATATCGATTTAAATAATAGTTTGCCGACCCGGAAACTAGTCACGTCTAAATATATCACAGTAATGGGACGACTCTTACTGGTCGATTAATCACATTAATGGAGAGATATTTTCTCATATCCGATATGTCGATATGAGTTCAAATCATATCCAATAAAATTAATTGGTTCCATTATCGGAACAGATTACTTTGAGTTAGCCGAATCAACGTCATCCCATGCTCCTATCTGATTATATTTACAATTTACAATTTGCAAATAGCTAATAAACGCGCTGACCTACCGTAGTTAATTATTATACTCTCGGAACTAATGATTATGCTTCATGATTATATATTTACAAGTTAAACCCCGAGGTACCGCGGTGAAAATAATAATAATAATGTTAACGCACGAGAATATTGCACATTAGTCCGATCATGAATAAGGAAAGAGAACGTGTTAAATTCACGAAAAATGAGATAATTTTTCGGTTTAACAGTTTCAGTGCACGATGTTAATGAGGAGCACAGGAAACGAAGTTTCGTCTTTATTATCACGCGGCGTATCTCGAACGAGATTATTTCTACAGAGGAATGCCATTGAAACAGTCATGGGGATCATTGTGCCGCCGTGCCGACTCAATTAGGAAATACTTCGTGGTTTTCACTCGGCATTTCCATGCAGAACGCCCCAATTTGCGCGTTAAATCTCGACCGCAGGCCTTTTGATAAAAATTCCGAGTTGACCACCGTACACAAGAATTTGCTCCAGCGCTACTTATTTTGCAACTCTCCTAATTTGTATTATGTATATATTTTAGTAGTAAAGTTCCAAATAAAGATTCTGGAATTAAAATAAAGGTTTCTTTTTCGCTTGCTTTTCTTTCAGTATCCCGATGAGCATAAGATGGTAACACAGAAGGAATAATAAAACCGAACGTTTTTGCAACATGCTGTATACATACGTTGCGAATGAAATATTACTTAGCCGTGGAACAAAAAAACTGAGAGAATAGAAAGATATATTTTTTTGCGTTCGCGTACGTCTCTCGCCGTTCGTTCGGTATACCAACGTCGCTCGCCTTCTTTCTCTTCCCATACCACTTCGCCTTATATATCTTCTTTCTCATGCGTATCTACGGAAGAAACCCGTCTCTCGAGGCGCCTTAACCCTTGACTACCGGGGCGTAAACACGAGAAACGGAAGTCGTTACCCGAACTAATATTTCCGTATGCCGTTCTTAAAAATCGATCCCTCGCCCCAGACGCGCTCCCGATCAGCTCCTTCCGCGTGTAGACTTTGACGTGTATTTTTACCTATCCGAGCGCATCGATCGAAGCGGACTCCCCTGGCTTTGAACATCTCGCGCGATCGCTCTATCGGTTAGGATGGATGATATATACGTTTTTAATTCGGTTGACGACCGTTCGCCGGAAGTAAGCAACCCGGCTATGGAAGTAAATAATAATATCGAGGACCTCAAACGCGGCGAGGATACTGGATATTTAGAGTACTCGATGTAATAAGCGCGAAAATACGTTTGAATTGATCGTTAAACCGACGGCGAATAATTTACGTTTTGCAGTACCTATATATGCATGGTGAATATGATAGTGCCGACGTTTCCTAAACTGGTTATATATGATCAACAAATAAAATTTTCACAACACCTCCACGGAAAGTTCGACTTTCCATGCCTGTAGAGAGGGACGAAAGTGGCCAATTTCACGCCAGGGAGGAAAGTTTGTTACTTTCCTCCCGCCAAACAGGGACGAAAGTGGTCACTTTCCTCCCTAAGGCGGAAAGTGCTTACTTTCGTTCCGCTAAACAGGGACGAAAGTGGTCACTTTCCTCCCTAGGGCGGAAAGTGCTTACTTTCGTCCCGCTAAACAGGGACGAAAGTGGTCACTTTCTTCCCTAGGGCGGAAAGTGACCACTTTCGTCCCTGTTTAGCGGGCGGAAAGTAACGTAACGGGCAAATCTTAAAACATATATAGGAAGCTTTCCAGCAAGTGACAAGTCGACACAAGTGTCGTTTTGTCTTTGTTACTCATTGCCAAAAAAGAAAGATAAAACGACGTTTGTGTCGATTTGTGCCGCTTGCTGGCTGTATCATGACTGAAGATTCATCTGAATCAACATCTAAAATACAAAATAGAGGAAATAATTCAATCTTTCAATTCCAAAATTGTAATGTAAATATTAAATTCACTAATTAATGCTTATTCTTTGTAAAAATTATATTTTTTAATTATATTCTAAAAATTAATAAACGGCGATACGAGTCAAGCGCGGTACGTGGTGCGCAAATAGAGAATTAATAGTTACAGAAGTAAAAAACGAATTAAAATGTATATACGTATATACATTTATTCCAACTTAATAAACTGCTCGCCGATTATTTGTCGGACTTGAAACACAGCTATCGTTGGAACATTAATATTTTTCGCAATAATTTCTTTACAGTTTTTTAAATAATTAAATCGTGTAGATTTAATTCCGGGGAGAAAAGGGTATTAATGTTCCAATGATAGCTGTGTTTCAAGTCTGACGAATAATCGGCGCGCAGTTTATTAAGTTGGAATATGTGTATATACGTATATACATTTTAATTCGTTACTTCTGTAACTATTAATTCTCTATTTGCGCACTGCCCTTGACTCGTATCGCCGTCTATTGATTTATTGACATTTTCACGAGTCTAATGATATATTTATATTCTACAAATTCTATTTTTTACATTTTTTGGAAATTTTTTTGTTATTTTAAAATTAAAATTATATATATATATTTTTTTAATTTTATTTTAATTTTATTTTTTTATGTGGGAGGCTTTGCCCCCCACACCCCCCCCCCCAGGGGCTTTGCCCCTGGACCCCACCAGGGCTTCGTCTCTGGACCCCACATCACACACACACTCTCTTTTTTTCTTTTTATTTAACTACACGCGCGTATAAACTGTGTAAATGGAGCATCAAACGCATACACTCTACAGGCATTCAAAAGTCGAACATTTCCGTAAAGAGGTGTTGTGAAAAATATCGTATGCACCTCGGGGCGAAAGCTTTTTCAGACTCGTGTGATTTGCCGCCCTCGCCAAATTTCACACTCGTCTGAAAAACGCTACTTTCGCCCCTTGGTGCACAATATACTAATACGAGTAAATATCAAAATAATTTCACCGATTGCGCGATTGCGAAATTCCGCCACGTTTGATACCGCGAAACAATAATTCATTAGTAATAACGAAGCGATGACGGTAATCACGGGGAAAGCGGCCATCGTGAAAATATTTTACGAGCTTTTCGCGAAGAATCGCAACGGCGGCAATTCTCGACTGACTAGAAATATTCTCGTGCGTTCTCACACCGGGTATCTGCCTCTTTTGTTCCCGTCTCGCGTCGATCTGCAAGGTGGCAATCGCATGATAATCAGCGTCGCATCGTTATTGGAAATCCGATTTTCTTACCAAATTGTACTCCGAATCGATTTGCCCCGGGACCAATGGGAATTTTCTTCACGTACCGTGCGTTATATACTTCCACGTATGTACGTACCTGAGCTTAACACTCGGGATCGTGCCTGTGTGGCAACTTTCAGTGCCTCTTGTGCGATTTGCGCTAGTTCCGACGCTTATCCGCGATGTCGCTTATTCGCATTCAACATTTAACGCCAAGCGTGACAGTCTGATTTTTCATCAATCTCGTATACATATATTAGGTAAATAAAACTCGCAGTTTAAGCAGCTGCAATTAGCGCTAAACGTGGAACGCGAATACTCAAGTAACGAAGTTATTGACGGAAATACCGTGCCTGTCTACATTTCAATTACACATATTTCGAGTATTAAATTGTGTTTGGTATGTAAACAATACTATGTTTTTTTCAAAAAAATTTTGCGATTAAAAATTCTCTGCCGACTTATCATTTGACAAACATATTTATCTTATTACAAATAGTGCGTATAAAAAACTAGGCTTTGTCCTACGATCCTGTAAATATTTCACAAATATTCATACACTAAAAATGCTGTACTGCGTTTTGGTCAGGCTGAGCTTGGAGTATGCTGCCATTGTATGGACTCCTTATCAACTTAATCACGCTAGGGAAATCGAAAAGATCCAACATCGTTTTCTTCGAAGAATTAGCTTCCTTACAGATAACTCTATGCATCTACGTGATCACAACTATGATCTCGTATTGGCCAGAACTAATCTTTTAACACTGAGTGTAAGGAGAACATATTTTGACCTGTTATTTTTATTCAGATTGATTGGTGGTCATATAAATTGCTCGGACCTGCTACAACGTGTACATTTACATGTCCCAACCAGACCACTCCAGATGCAATTTGATATTTTATGAGGAGTTACACCGCACGTTCTATACAGAAAATTCAAGCCCTTAAATAAAATCCACCTATTAGCTAATGAATTTTCCAACCGTCTAGACTTTTTTCAAAGAACCATCGACTCATTTAAACGTTCATTAATTCATTGTCTTCATTGACAATTTTTCTTACCTATGCATATTATTTGTTAAAATTTTTGTTATACATTTGTCATTTTGTTATGTGTACTAAAGGGATTATATCCCGTTAAATAGATAAATAAATAAATAAATAAATAAATAAATTATGTGCGTGTGTGCGTGTGTGCGTGCGTGCGTGCGTGTGCGTGTGCGTGTGTGTATAACCATAATTTTGATTATCTCATACGAAATGATTGAATTTAATGCAAGCCTTGACGCTTCGCATTAACATTTACGTTATAAAAAGCCCATAGTATTATTTGCGGCGAGTTGCGGTTTAAAGGTCGAGATAAGCGAGCGCGATTTACCGAGTTAAACCAATTAATCGGCGTAATAAGCTTTTAACTTTACGTCTTTAAAGGCAGTAAGCCTCATCGACATAGTCGGCTTACTCGAGTACGGTAACGATCGGGTTAACCCACCTGCTTACGACACTTTCGCAATAAGCAATTACGTCAAAGTGCCGTTTAACTGCGAGCATTTCACACGTAGCAAAACGACGCACCAGCTTTTCGTGGAAGAACTATGAGACATCTACAAATATGTATGACCGATATACGTGGCGGTTATCATAACGAGAAATAATTAAGCGGGCAATTAACATCGATGCGATTATTACATTTAACCGCTCATTCGTCGCGATTATTGATCAGTATCGTGTTATACAGTCATTAATAATTCGCTTGCAACTTTAATCGTCAATTTCACGAGAAAATGACGCGACTAATTCGACTGATCATAATCCACAGGTGAAATATTACAAAGAGATACAATTATGGTGAGTATGGCAAGGAAACGCTGAATTATTTTATGCGATTGCGGATTAATGATTTAATCTGTCATTAAGCGAATTGCTATAGGAATAATTGAGGAGATTCAAACAAAATAGTGCAAACATTTTCATAATTATTTCCTTTGAATCAAACAGAATGCATTACCTTTGCGCCAACTTGTAAATAATCTTTACTATCTTTTTATCTTCTTTGTGTGGCTACACAAAAATAAAGTTTCAACTGTCATTTGTTATTCATATAGCAATTTCTATTTCGACAATTCTGCACCATTTTTGTTACGCCAAACGTTTTGTCGCACCAAAAAACTCATCTCATGTCGATATTTTGACAGGAATTTTTATGGATATTTGCTGGAAAAAGATCGCTCGGAAGAGACCAAACCAATACAAAGAACACGTTTGCGGCCCCGTATTATGTGGGGACACATTCCATTATTGTTAACTGTCGATATGTAAATAGTATATTGTGTTACAAGTGCGGAAAGTTGGCTATTGGTTACGAGCGCGGGTAGGCGCACGAGCCGAAGGCGAGTGCGCCTACGGTGCGCTCGTGACTAACAGCCAACTTCCGTACGTGTAACACATACTATTTTGTATTACAAGTGCATGTAGGGATGGGGGTTAAGAGAGTGGAAATGTGCGTATATTAGGCGGAGCCCCTCCCCCCGCCTATGATAAAGCAACGTTTATTTCAGGAGCAAACATGATGTTAGGTTTTCGCCGGCTCGTAGCTCGAGGGAACGGTACCGGCACATGCCGGGCTTCCCGACGAACCGCGTTTCGTTCCCGGAAGACGCGATCCCGACGACCGACGCGACGGACGACTTATCAATCGTCCTGGCGTGCGAATCCGCGCGACATACGTGCACACACATACACACCCGCTACGCGACTCCTCGATAATTTCGGGTACACGAAAAATTTTACATTGAGTCGATCTCGGTTTCTGGCATTTCTGAGGTTATGTCTAATGATAAAGCAACGTTTATTATAAGAGCAAACATGATGTTAGGTTTTCGCCGGCTCGTAGCTCGAGGGAACGGTACCGGCACGTGCCGGGCTTCCCGACGATCCGCGTTTCCTTCCCGGAAGACGCGATCCCGACGACGCGACGGACGACTTATCGATCGTCCTGGCGTGCGAATCCGCGCGACACACGTGCACACACATACACACCCGCTACGCGACACGCGACTCCTCGACGATTTCGGGTACACGTTACACGAACAATTTTACATTGAGGCGGTTCGGTTTCTGCGAGTGACATGTGAGTAGCTGTTAGGTTAGGTGCGTGTGTTGGGAAGAGGCGAAGTGACGGTATTTTCGGTAGTTGTTTTCTGTGTGCGCTGCGAGATGGCGTTGATACCCGTTAGCTATGGCTTGAACCCGTGCGCTATGAGTTTTAGAACACGGTTTTCCCGTTAACTATGACTTTGGATATGACGTGTGCAATATTTTGTAGGTGGATGTTGGCAAATCGTTACTTTCCGCACAGAAAACACGCACGCAAAGTGCTACTTTGCATGCACGTGTAATACAAAATATATACCCACGCGCATGCATCGCTATATTACATCAATTGCACGACACGACCCTGCTCTGACAGAGATGGGAACATACAATTTTTGTGGATATAATTTATTAATTTGAGGATAAAAAAACAATCATTTCTATCGATTATTGGTCTAAATATAAAGTCGACAGCTGCTATCTTAACGTCAATCGTTGCAATTTTTATTTACACACAACGAAGCACTATCGATACGTGAAGGTAACTTTGCTTTTTCTTCGTTGACAAAAAATATAACGCGTTTAATGTAAGATGACGGATACCATCAAATACGCAAGAAACTAATTGGAAGGAAAGCGTAAGCATAAAGCGCTCCTTTTTGCGCCCGCCGCGCTGGTCGGATACCGTGATTCTCCCGCGATCTAAAAGCAGCGTGGAATAGTGGCAAAGCCTGAAATGTGGTTACGTGAGAAAAAACCCATAAATAGTCTGACCTGTTTTCGACAGCTCTCATTGTCGCCCGTGCCATGCGCTGCATTCGTTTTCTACTAACTGTAGCTAGTTATGACTCATTAATAAGAAGGACAATTTGCCTGCGTGCGACGCGACTGTCCGCTTTTTTATCTGCCATTACGCATTAAGGGAGATTCCTGCAGAGTCAAAGAGACGCGAACACTGCACGAGATTTTCTTAATGGATTGATTGATTGCAAATTAAGATAAAGTAAAAATCTGTATAAATTTTATATCTAAATAATTTAGTCCAAAATCATAAAAGCATATATATATTTAAATGAAGAATTCTTTATAGAATTTTTAGATCGTAGTTTTGTTCCATAACTTTGAATTGTTTACAGTCAGTTAAAAATTTAAGAGATTTTGTTAAAATCTACTGATAATATAGTGATAATAAATCAAAAGTATTATTTGTTTACAATTTTTAGATTTAGTTTATTAAAGCCTTTCAACAATTAATGATAGAATGTCATATCAGTCGTGCGAATAAATTAATTGGATATCATCAAATTTATACAGAATCACCGATGAATGCATATATAATATAGATGTTACACTGTCGAACCAATGGTTTAATTTATTGAAATATACTTGGTGTCTAGTCCAACTTCATTAAATTTTAATTAATATTATTTTAATTCGACATTACGAAAAAGATCAAAGAATCGACTACAAACATTTAATATATAAATGTTAGGTATACATATTAACGTTAAATATTGAAGAGATAGAACACTGTCACAATTAACGTTACTTTTATATTTATTATTGTATATAATTGTATATAGTTGCTAATAATTATAAATAATTGTATTTAAAATTTTTTTAATTTTTTTAAGCAAAAAATTTCACAAAAATATTTCTATTTAAAAAATTATTATTTTTATAAAATTAATTTTTAGTATTTCTCATAAAGTTATATATCGTTTGTTTTAGGACACACTGTATATTGCAACTCGTGGCATGCATTGAGATAATAATTTCATCAAATTTTATATAATTATTATTGATACGGCGAACTAAACATTATGATAATTATTTCAATAATCATCACGTATATGCCACTGCATGTAGTACACGGAATGAATTTTCTCTTAAAATTTACCCGGAAATCATGGTAATTGTGGGACAACACCACCAAGAATTTTATGCGAGCTATTCTGATTAATATCTACCATAATAAAAAATATTAATATCTATTACATTAAAATATAAAATAAGTTTGATTAATTTTACTAAAATATATCTAGGAAATTTCAATAATTTTTCAAAATTTACCAATCTGCTTGGTAATTTTTATCATGTTGTTTGTAAAATGTCTTTTGTATATTTTAAAAATTTCTTGATTGCCAAGTTGTCCCATCAAGTTTGTAGTGAATTTAAGGGTAAAATATAACAAAAAATTATCTCCGTGTACGTAAAATTTATTCAAACGCAACCACAATTATTGAAATCTTATTTTTGTATAATGTATACATTTTTTATGCACCAAATTATATCATGTTGTAAAAAGCATATAGCAATAAACTCTCGCGACGAATATTCGGGTACGTCGATATTAATAATGATTTGGGCGGACAAAGCGCAAAGCCGTTAACGTTTCCTTGTGACTTCATAGCTTGAAAATCGCGGCGGATGCAAATTATTTCAAAAATTTCCTGCATTTTTTGCGTGACCGGAATCAGGATGCTACACTTCTGCGATCCCAAATGCTGCCTGCGCCTTTTACGAGACTCAGCATCCTTTACGGGAAAGGAATCTTCTCAGCGTTCGATGTACCTATGTACCGAAGCTTCCTCAAACTTGTAAACGCATTCGCGGATATAGCATCAACCGTGAAATGTACCGCGTTTGTAGTCGATAAAATATGTAAAGCAGATTCACCTGCCAAGCATGGACAATACACGATGGAACAATAACGTATCCGCTATATGAATATATATACCTGCTTTATTTGTGTTTAAATCTATTTTTTCGCGCCCGCACAATTTTTAAACTATAATATATATATATATATATATATATATATATATATATATATATATATATGTATCATGCGGAAAACGTGGTATGAATAGATAAACTGCCTTTGATGTATTGACGAGCGTTGCAATTTAATCACAAACGTAAAACGTCGCGATATCTCATTACGCGTGTAAAATGCAAAAGCAATATGAAGTCCGCTTTACATATATATATATATATATATAATAAATTTTTGAAATAATTTGCATCCGCCGCGATTTTCAAGCTATGAAGTCACAAGGAAACGTTAACGGCTTTGCGCTTTGTCCGCCCAAATCATTATTAATATCGACGTACCCGAATATTCGTCGCGAGAGTTTATTGCTATATGCTTTTTACAACATGATATAATTTGGTGCATAAAAAATGTATACATTGGCAGGTGAATTGCCGTAGACATTTGGCAGTTTCCAGGACTGTCCTGAAAAAAATTCATGTCCTACGGCAATTTTCGGGACAGTTTTTTGAATCTGATTACATATATATGCGTTATATTCCAGGACTGTACACTATCCGGCACAAATGCCTGGACATGTCAAACTATCGAGATATCGAGCGTGGTCATTCGGGCGCATCGTATCTATATGCTCGTGCGTTATGACTGTTCATTATTCAAAAACCGGCAACGCAGCGATGAATGATTTGAGATGAGTTAAGAAATTGCAATAATAATGTAATATGTGATAATATAAGTAACATATGTAATGATATACGCTATTAAATAAATAAATCAGTTCGTAAAGAAAATAATATATAAAATGGTATTTTTTATAAACAATAAAATTATTAATGTAAAACGATTAAGGAGCAAGAGTTAATTTAAAGGAGTTAATTTAAATGATTAAGGAGTAAGAGTTAGTTCAAAGTTAATTGAATTTATTATCGTATATACTGGAACGATAGAGCACAAAAATAAAATTAAATTAAATAGATTAATATATTGCAACTAGATAAGGTATAATTTTTCGCAAAGTAAGAAAAGCATAAATAATACATTGTAAAAATTGAGAAATAATGTTTAGTTATAAACAAAATGAGAAAATTCTTATTTTTACTATTACATATAAAATTGTAATGCAACTATCTTAATTAATTAAAATAAAAGAATTATTAAAAAATGATAGAAAAGTTCATAATAAATGTTTAAATTAAATTAATTTAAAACATTATCTTTAATATCTGTATTATTTCTAATCTCTTTAAAATTATTTTAAAAAATTAATATTATTTAAGTTTTATTATAATTAAATAAAATAAAATATATCTAAACAATTAAATAATAAAAAATTAAATATTTTATCATTTATTCTATTTATTCAATTAAATTTTTTAATAACTGGAATAAAAGTAAAAAAATGATGCCTTTAGAGCCGGAGCAGGTTTCCCTCTATTTATTCTATAAGTTTCGATTACAGACGTTTCGGCGCATTAGTTTTGGGCATCTTCAGTGTATGTTGGGATTACATAAGAAATAGAGAAACTATATTATATCCACTAAAAAAAGACATTAAAAATGTAAAAAAAAACGCCAAGTATGTTTCACGCCTATATATTTTATGCGTGAATTAAAGAAATATATCTTTTCAAATATATTTACAAAGTATATATTGTTACAAAACTGTGACAAAAAATACTTAACCAAAATTCATGAAGTCCGCTAAAAAAAGACATTAAAAATGTAAAAAAAACGCCAAGTATGTGTGACGCAAAATAATTTTATAAATTAATATTAGAAAAATGAAAAAAATATTTACTTAAAAAAACCAAAAAAATAAATATAATAGCACGAAAAAGAAGTGAAATCAAAATATTATTCCAAGTTCCGAGTATATTTGTTAGAGCAAGTAATATTATTTAAAAAACACAAAAAAATAAATATAATAGCATGAAAGAGAAGTGAAATCAAAGTATTATTCCAAGTATATTTATTAGAGTAAGTAATATTTCGCATATATATTTTGTGCGTGAATTAAAAGAATCCAATATTTTATAAACTATTTCTTAAAATTGCAATAGACCTAATATAGGATGCAGAAGACATTTAAAATGTATGAAATACAACGGCATGATAAAATAAAAAAATAGAAATTATAGAATACAACAGAAAGCGTAACAAGAGGTGCAGAAATTGAAAAGGGTTTAGTTACATCGGTAATAAGCAGAGACAACAATCGAAGATGGACATAATCTTCAGCAGCATCCGTCGGACACACCAAGGATGCTTCGATTGTTGTCTCTGCTTATTACCGATGTAACTAAACCCTTTTCAATTTCTGCACTTCTCATTACTCATTACGCTATCTATTGTATTCTATATTTTCTACTTTTTTATTTTATCATGCCGTTGTATTTCATACATTTTAAATGTCTTCTGCATCCTATATTAGGTCTATTGCAATTTTGAGAAATAGTTTATAAAATATTATATTCTTTTAATTCACGCACAAAATATATATGCGAAATATTACTTACTCCAATAAATATACTTGGAATAATACTTTAATTTCACTTCTCTTTCATGCTATTATATTTATTTTTTGTGTTTTTTAAATAATATTACTTGCTCTAACAAATATACTCGGAACTTGGAATAATATTTTGATTTCACTTCTTTTTCGTGCTATTATATTTATTTTTTTGGTTTTTTTAAGTAAATATTTTTTTCATTTTTCTAATATTAATTTATAAAATTATTTTGCGTCACACATACTTGGCGTTTTTTTTACATTTTTAATGTCTTTTTTTAGCGGACTTCATGAATTTTGGTTAAGTATTTTTTGTCACAGTTTTGTAACAATATATACTTTGTAAATATATTTGAAAAGATATATTTCTTTAATTCACGCATAAAATATATAGGCGTGAAACATACTTGGCGTTTTTTTTTTACATTTTTAATGTCTTTTTTTAGTGGATATAATATAGTTTCTCTATTTCTTATGTAATCCCAACATACACTGAAGATGCCCAAAACTAATGCGCCGAAACGTCTGTAATCGAAACTTATAGAATAAATAGAGGGAAACCTGCTCCGGCTCTAAAGGCATTTTTTTACTTTTATTCCAGTTATTAAAAAATTTAATTGAATAAATAGAATAAATGATAAAATATTTAATTCTTTATTATTTAATTGTTTAGATATATTTTATTTTATTTAATTATAATAAAACTTAAATAATATTAATTTTTTAAAATAATTTTAAAGAGATTAGAAATAATACAGATATTAAAGATAATGTTTTAAATTAATTTAATTTAAACATTTATTATGAACTTTTCTATCATTTTTTAATAATTCTTTTATTTTAATTAATTTAGATAGTTGCATTACAATTTTATATGTAATAGTAAAAATAAGAATTTTCTCATTTTGTTTATAACTAAACATTATTTCTCAATTTTTACAATGTATTATTTATGCTTTTCTTACTTTGCGAAAAATTATACCTTATCTAGTTGCAATATTAATCTATTTAATTTAATTTTATTTTTGTGCTCTATCGTTCCAGTATATACGATAATAAATTCAATTAACTTTGAACTAACTCTTACTCCTTAATCATTTAAATTAACTCCTTTAAATTAACTCTTGCTCCTTAATCATTTTACATTAATAATTTTATTGTTTATAAAAAATACCATTTTATATATTATTTTCTTTACGAACTGATTTATTTATTTAATAGCGTATATCATTACATACGTTACTTATATTATCACATATTACATTATTATTGCAATTTCTTAACTCATCTCAAATCATTCATCGCTGCGTTGCCGGTTTTTGAATAATGAACAGTCATAACGCACGAGCATATAGATACGATGCGCCCGAATGACCACGCTCGATATCTCGATAGTTTGACATGTCCAGGCATTTGTGCCGGATAGTGTACATTTCAAAAAACGTGAACAGTCCCGGAACATACCTCTGGACCTACATATGTGTGTGTGTGTGTGTGTGTGTGTGTGTGTGTGTGTGTGTGTATTGATGGTAAGGAGCTGATGCCGAAAACTTAATGTTTTACAAGATATTTTGTATTTTATGTCAAATACTAAAACTTTCCAGTCTTATAATTCCAAAAGTTCTTAATTTTGAAAAGCTTTCGAGATTAGCTACAAAAATATGCATTGAAAAATAAGGGTTTCCATTTAAGAAATTAAAGGTGTCGTTTACATGAGCTTTAAACGACCATCCATGGTAAACCAATGACACCATCTTGTGGCTCCCTCGAAACCAAATAACTTTTGTCTCAAACATTTTTCTCTCCCGGGCTTGGTTCTCGAGATATTCGACTGGATGGATTAAAATGGTCCACCCTGTATAATCAGATCCGAAATTTGGGTACTATAAAGTACTAACTTGGGTATACTAACATAAAGATAAGATCATATTTCCAAATTTCGGATCTGATTATATATAATCATATAAAATTAGATCTTTTCATATCTAATAATATATTTTTACATCTGACCATATTATTTACATCTCACCATGTTATACATTTTTTTTCTCGAGCAGTAGCACTGATATTGGGCCTGTTCTTTTTAGCTAAACTTCTTGCACATTGGAGAGAAAAAGAGAAAATTGTACAAGAAGTTTAGCTAAAAAGAAAAGGCCTATTATCATCAACGCAATTAATAAATTTCTAAAATTTGCAATAAGAAACGTTTTGTAAACGTTGTAAATATCGAGACGATAGATCCTTATCAAAACACTTATTTCACACAATTTACTTTTTTAATATAAATATAAAAATCTAAACCGTGGCACTTTGTTCTAATAGAATAAAGACGAAAAAAGAAAGAAGAAAGTTCAAGTACAAAGCTATAGATAAGAACCGTAAATGATAGCTTCTTAATACTTACGAACAGTATAATTAGTTCTGTAATGTTTCTATTCGAATATACCTTATATTGAATTGTAAATTTTTCAACAGATTAAATCAATGTAGAAATATCAAAATGTACTGTATTTATTTCGTAAAACCAGTCCAAAAAATATAAACTATATTATCTCTATTAACAATACGATTTGGTACTCATGTTCGGGTCGGTCAAAGGGGATAAACACGGAAATCTCATTGAGCATATTTTAAAAGCACATAAATTGTGGAACACACACATTTTAAAACTAAAACCAATTCGCTATCTGTATTTTAATCAATTGTTATATTTACAGATCATCTTAAATACTTCTTATGCCCGTTTTCACCAACGTCGTTTAACTTGAACCTTAGTTCAATTCACTCTTTGTCTCTTTCTAAGAGAGTCCATTCGAAAAAGACGAAGTGAATTGAACTAAGATTCAAGTTAAACGACGTTGGTAAAAACGGGAATTAGCTTGTAAAATAATTTGTACAGTAATCCATAGATATTACAGATTGTTTTATTTCACAAACATTGGTTAACTCTTTGTCTCTTTCAACGTCTCTCTTACGTCTATTTCTACCAATGCGGATTAATTTTGATCTCGGTTTAATTTACTTTTTATCTTTTTCTAATTTTTAAAACTAAATAGGGATAAAAAGTAAGTTAAACAAGGATCAAAGTTAATCGGCATTGGCAGAAATAAACATTAGAAAGAGACGAAGAGTGAGTTAACCTAAAGTTAAAAGTCAACCGATGTTGGTGAAAAAATTAAACAATTTGTTATATATAATAATAATAATTTAATATGTATATTGTAACATACCTCAAGGCACACAAACACAGAATTGCGTATGAATCCACGCGGCGGTGCCCGAATCAAGAAATCCTATTAAACACATAAATCTATAAGCTAAAAGAAACAGCAAATACTTTGCTTGTAAATTATTGTGAATACTTACCAAATTACTATACACGTTTACACTTCTCTTTTATTATGTATTTCTTTATCAAGAAACACCACGGTTATCGCTTCACTGACGTGAATCTCTTCACTGACATAAAGCCTCTATCTATCTAAATCTATACCACCATAAACCAAATAATCATGATATTACCATGAACAATCACAGTCGATAATTTCATTTCGCGTATCGTCGATAATGTTACCGATCGTATAAGAAAAGAAATTGTATATAAAGCGGGGCGCACAGACTTTTGCATAACGCATAATACGTAAGCATAAGAAAATTGATTGGTCCATATACATGTGCATAAAGAAATAGATCAATCAATTTTTTTATGCTTACGCATTATGCGTTATGTAAAAGTCTGTATTCCCCGCTTAATACATAAACCGTGGATGAGCAGCTAAGTAACAATTAAATATGATTGGTTGAATCTAAAAATAAGAACCAATCACATTCTGTGTGCGTTCGAAAAAACGATTAGCGTTAAAAACGCGCTCCCCGAACACAATCTCTATTATTACTTAGCCGCTGCAGTCGCCGCCGTCATTTGTTTATCAACTGACGTGACGGAGACATCCACGAATCCGCCTCGGCTGGAGATTCGTCTCGAACAGCCACGCCAGTCAAGTCCGCGCGCGTACGAAGAGTTCGAGTCGTTCGTTCTTACACGATCGGGACTCGCGAGGAACGAGCGATTCTCTCTTTTTCTCCCCGACGCGAGTGCACGCGTACATACGTACATACACGCGTCCCCGCGTGCGTCTCCTAGTGCGCAACGAGGATCCCAGGCAGCCTGGGCGATCTGGCTACCAAGATGAATAAGACTACCGTCGTTGGAGGGACAGAACCAATGGAAATAACAGTAAGTATTACAAAATCGAAACAAAATTTAATACTTGGTACGAGACACTACTGTGTCTGTTAATAATTAATTTTATATTACAGATGGAGCCTATGACCGAGGAGTTTCTGCAGGAGGCGTCTAAACAATTACAAATTTTGGAATTGCAGCAATTTACGAAATTACCACCAACACCACCACCTCAATCAACACTACCACGACCATCACTACCACAATCATCATTATTACCGGCGACGACTTCGGCGACAACTTCGGCGACGACTTCAACGACGACTTCGACGACGACTTCGGCGACGATTTCGGCGACGACTTCGACAACGACTTCGGCGGGTACGTCTGCAGCTGTAGCTGCAGCACTTCCGGCGACTGTGGCTGTGGCTGCAGCAACACCGGCGGCTTCGTCTATTTCAAATTTGCCCCAATCCGAAAGACGTAAGTATATTTGCAATTTGATCGCTCGCGTAAATAAATATATATATATATATATGTTGTGACGTGGCAGTTTCGCTGCACCGTTGCAGCGCCCCGCCGCCGTCACAAGGCACGGTTTCGCGACCTTGTTATGCCCGAGGACGGTCCAACGAATCGATGCGAGATCTCCAGGGGGCTTATTCGAATCGCGTTGCGTTATTATTAATTCCTGTTTTATTTTGTATCATTTACGCGGCGCCTCACCGAGCCAAAAACAAGAGTTCCTGAGATTGGACCAAGGAGTAGCGGAGTAGACGACAAGGATGGAAGCGAAAATTTGGCGACGACCAGCGGATTTCGAGGATGCTTGCGGGCCGCAGAGCACAGGGGAGCGCTAGAGGATACGCGCGTGGCGCGTAACACAGCGACGGGCGGATCCGTGAAGGCAGGGCCCCGGGACGCCGGAGCAAAATCAACTCACCTGCCCTCCTCACTCTACTGACCGGATGCCGGGGTGGTTGGCCACCATACCCGGGCCGAAAGGAAGGAACACGGAGGCAATCACGTCCCGTCCGCTGCGCCGGGAGGAAACCCGGAAAAATTGCTGCGCGAACGAAAGGCCGTTGAGCGCTTTGCGAAAAGCCGTGATTAACGGCCCTGTGCGGCGAGACACCGCGAGCCTGCGAGCTCATCCCCTATTGGTCCGCGCGATAGTTTCGCGGGGCCGCGTACGCCCGGGGTGGGGTACGCTATCGATTTCGCCATCGAGCGAGAATTTCGGAATGATTCCTGAATCGTCCTCGTGGCTGTACGCACGTCTACTCAAGTCGCGACATTATATTTCACGTTCGAGTCTCTATCGCGGGTTTCGGGAACTCCACGATTTCTGGCGACGATTCTCTTTTGGCCCTTGGGACGACGGCGAGGAGTCTCGGGAGGAAGCTGGCCTACGGTGAGGTTGCCTCGGTAATGCTCTCGTGTAAAAGCCACGACACCGCTCTCCGGGGCGCGCTCTCGCTCGGGAATTCTCGCGATAATTAGCGTATTCGCCGATCAGGCGTGATTAGTGATCGATAACGAGAGCGAAGGGCACCGGAATGGTCTCGTGGCAGTGGGATCGCGACCAAAATCATAGACTCCTGGAAACGCGTTAACCTTGACGTAGATCTCGCGGATACGCCCTTTTCTCGCGAACCTTCTCGTTCAAGAATGCGTATTTCGTGGTGCGTAGTAAGCCACCCGGTCGGGACTTAGATCCACACGCGATGTGAGTTGCGTTATTAAGTTATTCGCGTCCTTTTAATTGTGCCACTGCATTAATCGCGTTAGTGTGACTGCATTCCGATGATAATTATGTTATCGAGGTACTCGCATCCGAGAATTATTTGCGTTCGAATATCGATGTTAGAATTGCGACTGCGGTGGAATGTCGATGATACTGACGTATTATTCGCGCAGAATATTGTTCGTGCCGACCGATTTTCCGCATTAGGATGCGATTCGTGTTATTCTTGTCAACGGGTTAGTCACGTTAATGTAGTATTCGCATTAGAGTATGAGCGGCGTTACAGTATTGCTTGCGGTGATTTTACATTGCGTCTCGTTATTACTCGCGGCAATTCCGTGTATTTCCTCGCGTTAGTTCAGTATTTTGCGTTTCGTCGAGCGCCCTGGCGCCTTATTCTTCGCGTTAAGATCCCTTGGCGATATCTTACCTTGCGTTCGTTCGATAATATTGCGTTCAATTATTGTTGCGTTGGGACGTTATTTGCGCTGCGCCCACGCTTGGCGTAAGATCTCGCTATTTTGGCCGATTTATGGAAACCAATTCGGCTTTGTTAATCTCACGCAAAGTTATCAATCAAACAATAAATGTTAATTTCTTATTTTCTTTGTTAATTAAGTGAGCTATTGATTTCATGTCACCTCGCCGAATATTGCGCTGCCCTTCATCACCCCCGCCCTAGAATTCGGACGAGCTAGCCGATTCCTCGCACATCCGCACGTTTGTTTTGCGTCTCGTTTCGGTTTTCTTTCGCGATTTCGCGGACGCGCATTTGCGCGTCTGGCGCCCAACGGTAAAATTTGTTTCGCGAAGTGTCGGAGGTGCGAGGAGAAGCCTGTCATCCCGCTCTCCTTAATCCTTTTGATCCGGCACACGCCCCGGAGCGGTCCGGGAGTGAAAAAGTCGTGACAATATATATATAAATCTCATAATCGTTAAATAATTTCTCTTTTTGTTACAGCAAGGAGATGGGAAAAAAGCAAAAAAGCTCGCGGCCACCGCGGTGGCCGCGGACATGGCCGCGGATCATACAATTCATACAAACGTGGCAGCAACGCGAATCGCGGTGGACGTGGTGGACGTGGTAGAAGCGGTGGTAGCACAATCATTCAAAAATTTTACATGTAAAATGTTTGATTTAATACACACGCTTCCCATTTTCGAACACGATCACGAGAGTTATAGTGGGATTGGTATTGTGGAAAGAGTATATATGTATGTACACAAGTCCTGCAGAAACGTCATAAATTTATTTACAATCTGCTCAAAGAACATTTCATAACCTTCGTGCTTTTATAGTAAATCACTTTGTCCATAGCGAGAAGTTCGGTGTGTCATTCCTTTATCTTGACAAATATAGGAATAAATTTTCATTTTAACATCTTATTGACAATTTCAACTATTACTTATTGAAAATCTATTATTATCTATACTAGCTAAAGTAGGCACTTTCTAGTATCCTTATGGTACATTAACTGTTTCAAATATTTATAAGACATTAATACAGTCTCATCTCTGCTCTATAATTATATCCAAAATTAAAGAAGGAAGCTTGACTATACACAAAAGAAGTAATTGACGTATAAAAGAAGTAAAAATACTTTTAGTTCTATCCATGGCACGTAAAAAGGCACGATTAATATAAATAAGTCCGACGCCAATAAAAATATGGAATGTTATTTTTATTAATGTTATTTTTGACAGCAATGTAAAGTTACGCAATATTTTTGGGGACGTGGTAAATCTCACTTTGCACGGAAGATTGTCAACCTGCATGCAAATTTCGATATGTTGTATTATATTAAATTAACGGAAAGAATAAACAACTTTTTTGCGTTTTAGTCATGACATACATATCTGACTTATAATAATCACGCAGGTAAGAAGAAGCAATAACTACATTTCGTTTCTTGTTCTAACATCGCCATCGCATTTGGACATTAATACTTGAGTCTCCTCTCCTCTCCATCTTTGTCGCACATAAACGAAGAGTTCTATAAAGAATATTAGAATTCCGATTCCCCCTATGATGGAAGATTAAAAGTAACTGGACTTGTTTCGCGTAATAGAATAACGGACAACGAGAAGATCAAACCTTCTTAACGTAGCGACGGTTTGTCTATCTTCGTTCTCTACGCCTAGTGCCTTTGGAAGCGGAGCAGCTTCTCCAGTCATTAAAACTAAGAACATTTTCTTTGCTTTTGCGCTATTCGGAAGATCGACAACCACACCGCCATAAAATCCAGCTTTTGTGGCTTGTGCCGTGATTAATTCAACCTGTTCACCGTTCTCTGGATAGACGTGTAACACTGCTCTTGCGCTTCTTGACAGGCATGCATACAACGTTGAGAAGAAACGATATAAACGTTTTGTAGGATTGTGCGAAGTTTTGCTTGCATAGCACAACCACTGAAGCGCAGAAATACTGACAGCCCCATCAAACGTACCAGCTTTAAATGGCAATCCTTGACCTATATCTCCCAAAATTAAATCACCATCTAATTCTCTTTCATCAACAGCTACGTCTAAAAATAAAATAATGTATTAATATGATTATATATCAAGATATATATATGGCTTGTGCCGTGATTAATTCAACCTACTCACCGTTCTCTGGATAGAATTGTAACACTACTCTTGCGCTTCTTGACAGACATGCATACAACGTTGAGAAGAAACGATATAAACGTTTTGTAGGATTATGCGAAGTTTTGCTTGCATAGCACAACCACTGAAGCGCAGAAATACTAAAAGTCCCATCAAACGTACCAGCTTTAAATAACAATCCTTGACCTATATCTCCCAAAATTAAGTCACCATCTAATTCTCTTTCATCAACAGCTACGTCTAAAAATAAAATAATGTATTAATATGATTATATATCAAGATATATATAAATATATCTTTCACGCAAATTTTTACAGACAGCGTTACTAGCAACGTGCACAACTTCATTTGAGGTTATAATTGGGTACAACATTCATCGCACGATACTTTTATAATT
Organism: Temnothorax ravouxi; assembly: GCA_030770255.1. Taxonomy (NCBI): domain Eukaryota; kingdom Metazoa; phylum Arthropoda; class Insecta; order Hymenoptera; family Formicidae; genus Temnothorax; species Temnothorax ravouxi. The sequence goes on from JASTWP010002474.1 coordinate 28,029, forward strand.
GCAAATCGGAAACGTACCTCGAGTCCAGCTCTTCTGCGATCAACGAAGTCGGGATCGAACGTATCAGTTGTCACTTTCTGCCAAGCGTAGAGAACCTTCTTTTCCGGCAGCGGTGGTAACACGATGTAGGGATACGAAATCTCCAGATAAGCACGAAGCACGTCAAATTCAGTATATCGCCGGCACAATTACGGTGTTGCTGCCGTTTCGCCTCGTGTGAACAGGCTCCTTGATCTTAGTATCAGCTCCCTGCCGTCAATATATATATAATATATAGGTTAACCTATATGTAAACACTCACGTAAACGTAGTATCGAGTCCAGCTCTTCTGCGATCAATGAAGTCGGGATCGAACGTATCAGTTGTCACTTTCTGCCAAGCGTAGAGAACCTTCTTTTCCGGCAGCGGTGGTAACACGATGTAGGGATACGAAAGAGTCACGGTCGGTCTCGCTCCGCGCGTACTACCCTGTCTCTCGAAATAGAGGTTAACTGATGATGAACTGACTGACAGCGCGCTAAACGCACTATCTGCACTCGCGCAGTACACACACGTACGTATGCATATGTGCATATCGAAACTGGCGATACTAGCACCGCCCCTGGTGTCGAAAAAGTGAAAGTAACGCGACTGCAGCCAATGACATGAGAGATGAGAGACGGTCGACGTATCTTACGTAGTATCTTAATTAAAAATTTTCACATTTGGACTTTGCGTCGCAATATCTCCGCTCGTAGGGCACGTAGCGGAATATTATAAGAGAAACCTCATCCCCCAAATCGACCCAATCTATCGATCAAGCCTACTTAAAACTTGATCCGTTCACTTGTTATATGAGATCTCAACATCTCGGGTACTCGCAAATCGTGCGTTCGCGTAAAAGAGTCACGGTGCGGTCTCGCTTCGCGTGTACTTGGCGCGAGACACTACCGTGTCTCTTGATGCAAAATATATTACGTGTCCAAGTACGCACAAACGCACATTATAACCGATATTTAAAATTACTTGTCTTTATAAGTGGATTTCTTACTTGTATCTTACGACATTCAACTTAGATCACCGTAGCTTTAACTTTTCACAATCCCTAGACGCATTTTATCCAGTCACGTTCCGCATTCGTACCGTCGAGTATTGTCAGCCCTAAATGTCAACCCTATTGTCTCAAAACTCATTTATCTTAAAAAGCCATCGTAGACGACAATGCCCGCTCGAGAACGAGACGAGTAATAGAAAAGTGAGGAGGAGGTCGCGGTATTATGGAGATCCGTTATCTGGCCTCAATAAAACGAATCCGGATGCGTCCGTCAATACAGCATTCTCAACATTGGTCCGGTCGTAAGCTACGTGTAGATCTAGTCTTACAAGCTTGACAATATACAAGATATGCGTCTATTTTTCTTTAGCTTTACGATTCTTTACTTATACGTATCGAAATATATTCTAAATTCTTGAGCTTGCGGAAATCGCATTGGCAAAGAAATGTTTAAGTTGCACGTATTTCGTGAAAAGTGTATTTTAATTTATGACTATAAAATTATGATACTTGAGTGTTTAATTTGAATATTTATGTATAGAGCTTTATCTAAACATTATATTTAGTGAGAGAGAAAATATTCTAAAAAATATTTTAATCTTTGTTTATATATACTTACAATTAGATGTCAATTTTCATTGGGAAACTTTCTAAGATGATACTGACTTCTAAATCTCTATTCATGCTTTGTATATAATTTTATAAAATATTTCTTAAGTTTTTGTTTGTAAATTTATTAGAGACTTTTATATTTTATTGATATTTGCGTAAAATTTAAAAAACTATATAATATAATATAAATTTAAAAAACTATAAGATTTTATTCAAATTTTTACTAGATTCATACATAATCGATTGCAACTGTTTAGAACATATAATATACATGTACCGATTTATGCTTTATATCACGTGTGCGTTTAAAATCCTTCTACGCGCGTGAGTATATCGTAGTAGACTTGAAGCACGAGCGCACCTCGAGGGAAGCCAAGGAAGTCAAGAACATCACAAATTGCCAACGTGCAACTCTTGGAAACTGGATTCGCTCTCCCTCGAGGTGCAACGCATCTGCAGTTAAAATAACAAGCAGGGAGTTAATACGTTAAATAACTTCCGCGATTTCCCACCGTGACAGCGGCACGGTGTCGTTCAATTTTGTGATGGAATCGGGTGCTGCGCTGCTACCCCGTCTGGATTAGATCGTGTCACATCCGCTTCACGAACTTGCTATAACATCTGCCGTTACTCGTTTGGCTCTTCGATCGACGAGCAGTATTAGATGATGGAAATATCATTTTTACAGCACGACGCAGCAGTTCTCCAATCTCTTCTTGGCGAAAGTCTTGCATTACAAATTAATAAATAATGCCGCAAACTTTTCGAAAATAAAGTAATTGAACAGTTAATTTAATTCAATTTTTAAATAAAAATCATTAACTCGTTGATCAATTATAATCACAAAATTGTCACAGAAGTAATATCGTTGTTATAATTAAATAAATAATATGTTTATTTATATCCGTTTAATGAAAAGTATTAATTTTATTAGTTTTATAAAAAACGTTAACAAATAACAAATGAAAAGGTGGGCTTTAAGAGTGCAATGCGGTTAACAATAGAACAACCAGCGTTGCACTGCAAATTTAGTGTTTTATTTAATACACTTTTTTGTAGTTACTTGTTAAACGTTACTTTAAACGCTTTTTTGATTGTAAGCGATGCTTACAGCGCGTGAGCGCCCAAAAGGAACGCACCCTTAGTGTCTTATATTTTGTGTGTAACGCTTGAAAAACGCTTTACCTATATGTTTTTATATTGAATACGTTTCTAAACGTTTTAAAAAGTGACTACAAAAGTGTATTAAATAAAACACTTATTGTTAGATTTGCAGTGTGAATGTACCTATACTTAATTTTATCCACACATCTGTCAATTTTACAACGGATATTTGAAAAAAAAGTTAATTGTTATTTTTATTTTTTTTATATTTAAATTATTAATTTACAAATATAGTTTTTAATTATAAAGATTTTTATAGATTTAGTTACAAAAATATTTTTATTAGTTAGCCAATTTATATAGGAAATAAATAGATATAATGTATTTTGTAATAACAATAATATTTTCGAATTATTGTTATCGAATTATTGCACCGCGTTGCACTCCTCTATCAAAGTCCTTCATTTTGTTTATTTTATTATCAGGAGTTCTTAGTTAATTATCTATTATTTAAAAAAAAAATTATTTTTGTTAATAGTGCAAATTTAGTAAGATGTATTTAAAATATAAATATATATGTTTAGAAGGTATATAAAAGTACAAAGATATTGTATTTTTACAGATATAGATTATTATTGTTACTTATAAAAGAAATCGAACAATTATTATTATTTTAGAACATTTTATTTCAATTAAAACATTAAACTCATATATTTGTAATTTGGTATGCGGTTGAGAAGCTATAATCAAGTCTTAATTAAATTCGAGTATTCTTATATAAGGGAAAAAAGAGAGAGATAATGTTTTTCTTGATCAGCATTATATATAGGTATATATATACTGTTCTAGAAATCCTTTGAAATAGAACTGCTATCTTCTGCTCGAAGATTCGATTATTTGGAGTTTGCGTTACTCGCTTTACCGTTCTCTTTTTCTCTCTCTCTCTTTCTCTCTCTCTCTCTCTCTCTCTCTCTCTCTCTCTCTCTCTCTCTCTCTCTCTCTCTCTCTCTCTCTCTCTCTCTCTCTCTCTCTCTCTCTCTCTCTCTCTCTCTCTCTCTCTCGCTTTCTCTCTCTCTCTCTCTACTTTAATTACAAGCGCTAATCAAATTTTTCCTCGAGTTTCATTCCACGACGAAAAAAAGACCACTTATCGAAAAGACAAGAATCGAGTCTACGCACTCAAGCATTAAAGTCGATCAGGCAACAACCAATGTTAGACGGAAACTTTATCGGTTTAATCCCCGACGAATTTTGGTCGATCAAAATTCCTTGTAAAATGCGAGCTCAGTTGAACAACTGGGTGTAAAAGATCGCAATCGATTATCTCCGTTTGTATAGGGGTCGTAGAAGATTCTCGTCCGGTGAGGAAGCTCGCTACCAAATAGGATAGCATTAATCAACCAGTACTTCCGCAAGGAAGTTACCGTCTCCACATACAATAAACACCTACACCAAATTTGCATACTGCATACCATCTCCTAATTGATAGTACTAACCTTATCGTCTGTACAAGTTCGTGAACATGATTTGGTTGAGAAATTATCTTGACAGTCCAAGTAATTTAATATAAATATATTACTAGATAACAATTAAAGAGAATTATTGTTTATATTATTAAAGCGATAGTTATAATTAATTTTTTCTACATTTATAATGTTTGCTTGTTAGCTCGTGGATTACACAAATTTAATTATAGAATTTTTTAATAATTAGAACCTGCTCATACAAAATGAGGACATATATTTTTTTGTATTCAAGTTAATCGAACAGCTGAGGGAGAATTAAGTCAATTCAAATGATAAATTCTTGTATCTCTCTAAATTTCTTGGAGTGGAATCTCACTCAAAAAGAGTGAAATCCCACTCTTACGAATAATGAAAATACTGCCAGTCTAAATAGAGCGAATTTCCACTTTGCGAAAGAGTGCTTATTCACTTTTTACTTGGAGTGATTGTTCAAATCCAAGAAAGAGTGACATGTTTCAATGAATAATTATTTACCCGACATAAAAAAAATTATTTATTTCGAAATTTTATTACTATTTTTTAACTAACTTTGTTTTTTAAGATGCAGTCTATGATTATAAATATTTTCTCGTATTTGAAAAACACACTTACTTTGTGGGATTCGAACTCGGGACCTCTGCATCGTGAGCCAACTGCCTTACGTGACTACTTCTTAATTTGATGTAAGCGTTATATATAGTCTACATATATCACAACCAGCGCAAATCTATAATTTTTCAAAAATCATCTTAAGAAACAAATTCAGTTTAAAAAGAGTAATAAAATTTCGAATTGGATATATGATATAATATTTCTTAATGTCGGGTGAATGTCAGAAACCAGTGCAAAATCATTATGAAATTTTGTGTTTGTAGATATATTCGTAAATAATCGGGGCCTTATATGTTATGTAAGGCCATCCCTAACCTACACGGGAACAACTGAACACACGGGAAGCGGGAAGGCGAGTTCACTTCAAGTTGGAGTGAAGTTTGGAGTGAGACTTTACTCGAAGCGGGAAGTGGAAAGGCGATTTCACTTCAAGTTGGAGTGAAATTTGAAGTGACAACTTCACTCTAACGACTTCACTTTAAAAATCAGAGTGAAAATCTACTCGTTTTACCTTAAAGTGAATATTATTCACTCTTTTTGAGTGAACTGGTCAGTAAAGCCCCTTGCACAATAGGCGATAGCGATAGCGATAGCGACAGCGACAAGGTTGCCGACAAAGGTATACCTTTCAGCATTATTTATATCATTAAATCGGGATACCTATACACGGCTACGTTGCACTTAAGCCGCGCCATCTAAGCCATTGATAGCGATTAATTACGCAAATGCAATGTTAATTAAAACGGAAATTAGTACCAACCGTGATACGCGTTCCATTCGGCTTAGCTTCCGCGCGCAAGCGAGCATGCGCGTGCTAACAGTCGCCCGATAATGATCAGTCCCCTATTTTTTTGATGCTCAAATGCGAAATGTTTGCTACCAATTCGCACGCGAGCGACAAATACGATGAAATCGAGTAAAAAGAGTTAAGAAACGTTTAACTGTAAATAGGGTGCAGCCAGTGAATGAACGGGGTCCAGTGAATGAACAAAATCACTTATATTTTAAATATGAAAAAAATTATAGGTCGAAGATAAATAATTTTGTGATGAAAATTAAGAGAAAAATTCACAGGTGGTGTTGAGATCAATGTCAGGTTATAAACAAAGTGTCGACTTAAGGAGAAATATTTGTTCATTCACTGGCTTACTTGTTCATTCACTGGCTGGTTCACCCTACAAGAGAATGAAAGCTACAGTTGAAAATCGACACAACCTCGTTTTCAATTCAGAATTTTGTGGAAATGCTTTGTAGGTATCTCTGAAAATTTACTGATACGTTATGCCATGCGCGTTGTACACTATCAGTAAATAAATGGCTATAGAACATATAAATATTCTGTCATCAGTGATTTATGTACAGATACGATAAAAAATTTATTTAACGAAAAGATATCAGAATATTTTACACAATGAGTAAGATGTTACGGTTATTATAAACGATAGCAATCGGCCATAATTAACTATATTTTTATGCTATACTTATTTCTTCAAATTAATCATCAACAAATATAAATTTAGGATAAAGTTCCGAAAAAGGCCCACCTCCGATTTCGATGAAACTTTGTAAAAAGCTTAGTTTTGAGTTAAAATGAAAGCCCTTAAAAGGAATTTTGGCGACTCCTATGATAAAGCTATTTTTTAAGATGAAATGAGATAAAAGTTGCCAACAAAGGTATAGCTTTCGTTAAAGCAGAGCACACACACACGTGTGTATGTCCTGCTTTATAGAAGTTGTGATTTTCGTTAAAGCAGGGCACACACACGTGTGTATGTCCTGCTTTATAGAAGTTGTGATTTTTGTTAAAGCAGGACATACACACGTGTGTATATGTCCTGCTTTATAGAAGTTGTGATTTTTGTTAAAGTATATTCAATTTATAACATCCCGTACAATTATGAAGGTCTTCGTATATTTTTTATCATTTCCCACGTGGATCAGTGGCGCGGTTTAATAGCATTCAATTCTTTAAAGCGCGTCACCTAACCCACGTGGATCAGTGGCGCGGTTTAATAGCATTCAATTCTTTAAAGCGCGTCATCTAACCTACGCGGGATCAGTATATATTCAATTTATAACATCCCGTACAATTATGAAGGTCCTCGTATATTTTTTATTATTTCATCTTAAAAAATAGCTTTATCATAGGAGTCGCCAAAATTCCTTTTAAGGACTTTCATTTCAACTCGAAATGAAGCTTTTCACAAAGTTTCATCGAAATCGGAGGTGGGCCGTTTTCGGAACTCCACCCTAAATTTATACTGTACCTAAAAAAAATACTATACTCATGAATATTCATATTAATCACACACATATTGATTTGTTTTGAATATTCCATGAATTAGGATAATACAAAAAAATAATAAATTGTGTACACATTAATTTTTTTATTATAGATTTCGGAAAAGCTATTTATACATAATAGACGTTTTATATTGTTGCATGTACCAATTATTTCTGAAGTCGTATGTAAGAATAATTAGTTTATAATTTCACATAATCAATAATTGCACTTATATTAATGCCAGCAATAAGAAAATTATGAAAATAATATTATGAAACAAATTTTCATTAAAGAAAGCACCAACTCGCCAAGAATTTGTACGCGAAAGATATGCGCTTAACTTGCGCGTAATTTCCGAGACGCGTTTGTTGCTCTGCATATATCTTACGCTATTAAATTGTTACGTCTTAAGACGCTAGTGCCATTTGATACTATGAAAAATGTTTAACGTGCGATGATTCTCGGTGTGCGCGGTTACTATAGATCATCAAAAGATATTTCCTGATCCTCTGCATTCAAACTGGCTGTTAGAAACGAATCGCAGAATACGTCGCATTAATCGACCATTAAAAGTTAACGACATTCTTCCTGCATGGGAATGAAATAAGGTTGAATACCAAAATGCGCGCGCTGTGACGATCTCTAAGCGTCGCGTCGCGTCGCGCGAAACCCGCGCTATCGATCGTCATAAAATGTGGAAACGTCGCGTCGGTTCCAGACACGAAGCGTGATTCACAGCTCTACGAAAATTCGTGGCTCTCGCAAAATCAGTCTGTTATTTTGTTAACCGGCAAAAACATCCTATGTGCAAGAATTATAAATTGCGAAGTATTAAATCGCGAAAATGTGTTTTACTTTCGTTTGATTTTATTGCGAACGTCCTTTGAAGCGCGAGTTTCATATTGAAACAAATTTTAAAAATAGCAGACGCAAAAATTGCGATCGTTACGCACAGATTTTATCACTCAACGGTAAAGGAATTGGACTTATTAAATTAAAGTACACACGAATAGCATTCTTTCGATATTTGATCCCTCTGTGTTTTAACGAAATATGTAGGTACACATACAACAGTGAAAAAGAGAAATTTATGTATCTTTGCGCACTTGTATTTGAAAATCAAATATTTTAAACTTGCCACATGATGCAATCTGCCAGAAATACGATCCTTCACATTTCATCGAAATGGAAATCATCCAGCAAACCAAACTATCGCATGACATTATTTGAGATTCAGTGTTTTTTTTATGTTTGGTATGGCTTCAAAAGCTTCAAAAGCTTAAAAAAAAAATATTATCCATAATAAAAAAAGTCATGTTTACCCGAGAAGTGAGCGTTCCGAGTCGAATATCTCGCTGGGTATTGTTGCCGCTTTTCCGCGTGCGTGATTGGCCGGTCGAAGCCGGGCGATCGCGAGTGCGACATCGCGGCGAGCTTCGTGCGTGTGTGTCGCGAGTGTCGTGTGTCGTGTCTCGTGATTGATCGTGATGTGTGACAGCTCGCGTCGTGTCGCGAGGTTAGTATATTATTATATTATTGACATTGAAAATTGCTATTTATCGTTATATTTCGTTGGTTTATTTGTTGCAGGCATCTCTTCAAACTGGCAATTGGAAATTATTACGAAAAAACTCGGCCAGACGATTTATTCCACGATGTTTTATTCCTTTTCGAATATTGGAAAACATTATTAATAACCTAGAAAAGCGGTAACTCCAGCTGTATATTGTTAACCTTCAATGTAAGTATAACATTTATTAGGATGACGCGTGGCTCAGTGCCTACGCGAGTGATTAGTAACACCAAGGTCCGTGGTTCGAATCCGACCCAGCCTTCGTCCCATATATGCTTTGTGAAGAAGTTTTTTTCTCGATTAAGTTCCTATGGATTAATGATCTGCACGATTGGGAATCGGAAAGGATTCACAATCTGCAAGGATTAAAATTCCTATTGGATTAAGATTGATAATTAACAAAGTGTTAGAGCCACGATTTTGGGTCTACATGGCTTGTGTCAATGCCTTGAGCACAAGACACCATAATTCCTCATCCGAGGAATACAATTGAAAAAACCCCTTTATAACATTTATTGTCGCTTAGTTATAATAACGTGATGTCGCATGTAATTACATGTTAATGTATCCTAATAATATGTCTTTTTGTATATAGTCAAGTGAAAAAAGGTTGTCACGATATGTACCAGCGTGCTTCGGGACACTCGGATGTTTGGTAGTGTCGCAGCTATGAAAAAATGGGATATGTACATATAGCGTAGTCTCTTTAGAACGTCATCCGGTTATAACGCAGTCGATGCAAGAAATACAATTGAAGTTTCATGATATGTTAAGGAAAGTGGATGGAGTATGAAAATAGTCTGAAGTGCGATTATGAAGAAGGAAAGAGAGGAGAAGCAGAAGAACTCAACCGATGTGGACGACGCAGATATTTTAGTGTAAACTCCGCAGGACTTTGAGGACAGTTGTCAACAGGAGTTTAAAAATTTTAAATTTGCGCTAAGAGTTAAGAGTAGGCGTTAATTCTTTCTTTATAAGTGCATAAGATAAAATCTAGCAGTAAGAATCGAGAGAGAGAATATATTCATTTACAAAACTCTACAATTAATTTTGTATGTGAATATCTTGATGGATGGTAAACAAAAAAATGATTTAAAAATATTCTTTATTAATTTTTTTACAGATTGCGGAGAGAATATTACAAGATACATGTGGTGCAACAATAAAAGTGAAGTTTTATGCACCCATATCGGATTTTATAAATATAACATATCCTGTGAAGCTTTGCGAGCAAGGAAACTATAGTGCTAAAATATTTTATTTCTTAGTCAAATATATGGGTGAAAATATCACCAATAACATAAAATAGCACTGGTTGGATCACGAAGAATTAAAAAAAATAAGTATTAAGTATTAAAGAGCGGACAAGTGAGGGAAAAAGTGAGACAGCGAGTCAAAGAGCGAGAGCGCGACAGAACGAGCGAGCGAGCGAGAGAGCGAGTGAGAGAGAGAGAGAGAGAGAGAGAGAGAGGGAGAGAGAGAGAGAGAGAGACAGAGAGAGGTTATAAAGTCGCGTGTAATTACATGTCAATATTTCCTAACGATATGTCTTTTTGTATAGTTAAGTGAAAAAAGGCTGCCACGATATGTACCAGTGTGATGAGATAAAATCTAACAGTAAAAATCGAATATATATTTACAAAGTAAGTCATACAACATCAAAGTTTTTTTATAAGTGTTTCACGAAAGCAAGATTTACATGATTTAAATATATTTTTCTCATAAATGATTTATCTGCATGCGTTATTTTTAGAATTTGATGAACAAAATATAACGTCGTCTTTAAAACGTAAATTGGACAAAAATTTGCTGTTATTGGTGCAACATAAAAATAGGTGATTTACATTATTGGATACCTCCCCAAGATATTTGAAAGGAAGGAGAGACCATGAGACAAGTATGTATTTACAATTTCTCTCTATAACTAATTTTGTATATAAATAACTTAATAAAAACAAAAAAATCATTTGAAAATCTTCTTTATCAATTCTTTTACAGATTGCGGAGAGAGTATTACAAGGTACATGTGGTGCAACAATAAAAGTGAAGTTTTATGGAAATGCATCTATCGGATTCTATAAATACAAATATTCTAAGAAGCTTTGCGAGTAAGGAAGTTATGGTGCTAAAATATTTTAGGAAGGTTAGTGCAGGTCTGCTGGAGAGTGAAGACGGCGAAAATTCACCATTGGAATAAGCAAAGTGTAACGCAAGCACAAACCGAGCTTAAATAATGTGAGATGACACTAAGGGCGGTATTCATAGTCGGATCTTATATTTCAGATCGTTTTAAGTCTGGTCAAAAGCAGTCTTAAGATTCCGTCCATCCAATCAAATGACCGTATTAGCAACTTGAGACATTACTTAAGACGGTCTTGAAATAAGATCCGACTATGAATACCTTAGGTGTGAATAAGGCTGGTATTCACAGTCTTCAAGACCGTCTTAAGTAATGTCTTAAGACGCTAATACGGCTCTGTGATTGGTGACATCTTAAAATTGAACTTAAGACGATCTTAAATAAATATGAATACCGGCCTAAATCATAATAGACAACAGTTTGAATAAAAAACAGAAAGACATGTATAATACCGAGAATGAATATAAGAAATGTGACGTGAATTTGGAAAAGAAAGAAAAATAATTGAAGAGTTTGGAGAAAAAAAATCAAAAAGTTGAATTATAAGGATGGTTTATTCGGAAGACTTGAAAAAGCAATTAAGTAACTTGATCGCAGAAATAAAGCTATTGCGTGAGAAACTAGGTCAGTTTGAGTCAAGATATCCTCTTATGAGGTTCAGTATCAGAATCCTGAATTTAATTTTAATGCAAAATCTATGAAAGGTGTCGTATGCAAATTGATTAATGTGAAGGATAAAAAAGCTGCGAGCGTCTTGAAAGTTGCCATAGGTGGAAAGTTGCCGCAGATCTGGTACTTTTTTAAATTTATTTTCATGAAAATTTTAATCCATTATTTAATATTAAATAATCGTTGAATGTAATTATGTTCCAGCTTTATAATGTGATAGTTGATACTGATATCACTAGCAAGGAAAATTTTACAACATGGACAATTACAGCAACGAGTTACGATTATCCCATTTAATCGAGTGGCTGGTATTTTCTTTTAATTTTTGGAGAAATGTCCATTTTCGCTGAAGAGAGATTGAATTTAGTGAAGATTAGTAAAGCGGTTTTTTAATACAAAAAATTAGGGTAAGCAATCTTCTGTTGACGTTGTCATGTAAATGTATAAGTAAACAGTTAAAAAAATGTGCAACTTTCTACTTCCACATTGCTTCCTCATAGTTTTTCTGTATGCAAATTATGTATATTGTTAAATCAACATTTTATTTTGCTCATAAAATTCCTTCTTTTGGAGAAGCTTTTTTTATACATAATTATTAGTAGATATTTATTAATTTGTCTTCCTCGTAGAGAAAGCTTAATAATCGGAATAAATTGTTGATTTAACAACGTGCAAATTTATAATTTGCTTACTTCAATATTATGAGGAAGCGATATGCAAATTTTAATTTGCATACTTTTTTTATTTATTGGCATTTTTTAATTAAATAATAAAAATTGTGTATATATATACATTTGCAAATAATTGCTTCATCATGGAGGAAGCTTTCTGAGAAAAATTTAATGTTGATTTCTCAGTGTGCAAATTTATAATTAACATTCTACATTTATACTTTAAAACTATGAGAAAGTAATGTTCTAATTTCTAATTTGACAACTTTAAAACTATGAGAAAGCAATGTGCAAGTTTCATTTTGTTGAAATACATCTTATACCTTATTTTTAGGGTTGCTTTTTAGGTAACAATGATTGTTATGGTAAACTGCTTTGCGTGGAGAAAGCATGGAAAGAAAAAATGATTTCTTCATGATATGTTAAGGAAAGTGAAGTATAGTGTTGTCGCTTTTTCGCGCGTTTGATTAGTCGGTCGAAGCCGGCGATCGCGAGATCGCGGCGACTTCCGCATTCCGCGAGTTTCGCGCCTGTGCGTCGTGTGATCGTGACGTGATCGCGTCGTGTCGTGAGATTAAACGTTTCGTGTCGTGTCGCGAGGTTAATATTGACGTGATTAATTACAATTGTTTAATTTCGAATTTCGGTTGCTTCATTACTCAAAAATCTAAGTGCTACGAAGTTATGGGTGTCACAAGAGGCGAAATATCAGCGGGTCGGAGATAGGTAATGACAGTCGTGACCGTTACTATGTTTAGGCGGGCGTTGTTTTGTAGTAATTTACGATAATTAACTCGTTTACGCGGGATGAATTATTATCAGTTACTACAGAATCCCCGTTTACGTGGAGGATTATCATATAAGTTACAGAAGTAACGCTTGCGTAAACGTAGTATATGATAAATAGTGTGTGTGTGTGTGTGTGTGTGTGCGCGCGCGCGCGCGTGTGTGTGTGTGCGCGCGCGCGCGCGCGTGCGAGCGTGGTCGTGAGCGTGTGTGTGAGCGCGTGCGTGCGTGTGCGTGTGTTTGTGTGTGTGTGTCGGAGTTTGATCAAAATAATTATTTATAAATCTTTCTGTTTATTGTTGCATTGCAGAAGACTACAATCGATGGCGAAGAAGACAGTGAAAGCGAATCTGACTGGGGCAGCGATTTAGACAGTGAGAACATAAGTAACGACGACCAATATTAAAATATTCGCGTTTCATCAAAAAGTATGTTCTTTCAACCTATGAAATTGGGTAAAATTATTTCCTATTTAATGTGTGAAAAATAATAAATTTAACGATATATTTTATGACACCATAATTTTTTTTTGCATAAAGTTTTAGCCCAGGAGGAGGACGATTAACCTCGCGACACGACATCACATGCACACATAACGAAGGCGAATATCAAAATATTCGCGTTTCATCAAGAAGTACGTTCTTTTAATCTATAAAATTGAACACAATTATTTTATATTTAATGAAAAATAATAAATTTAACAATATATTATATGACACCATAATTTTTTTTTACATAGGGCTTTAGCTCAGGAGGAGGACGAGGATAAAGTGAAGAGGAAGGAGCAACGTAAAGAACGCAAAGAAAAAGAACGAGAAAGCTTATCAGAAAACTTACTCGTGATCATGAAGGAGGAGCTTGGACAAACACCGTGATTCTATAACGTTAGATGTTAGGTGGAGATGAAAGATTTCATCAACGAGGTGTGGAAAGACCGCGACGGACGCAAGAATATGTCCAAGAATAATTCCAAATTGCTTTCAACGTTGCATTAAAAATTGCGAAAATATAATAAGGACTTTGAGAAAGACA
>JASTWP010002475.1:0-42012 GCA_030770255.1 Temnothorax ravouxi
ATAATGATATAAAATATTATCCTTTTCTTATTTTAATCGTAACGAAAAAAAAACACATTTATGTCCTTGAAAATATAATAAGCAGAAATACGTTAAAATACGTGAAAATAAAATATGGAAAAGAAATCGACAAATTTATAATGTAAACATTTCATTATTCTACTTAATAATATATATCCCATCTTGGATTTTTTAAAATTACCAACTATAAAAAATGTCCAGAGAAAAATACCAATAGATGGATTTATATAACAATGAAAACTAAAATCCATTATTGTTCTTGCAATAATCAACTTACCATGACAAGATTTACCAGAGATACTGCATTCAAAGTTATATGCCACCAATACATTAAACCACCAATATTAACGACGATCATTGTGATTGTAATTAGAACCACAAGTGATGAGAAGATATCCAAACCCATTAGCAAAAAAGTAACCACAAAATATAGCGAGCAATGAGATTCCTATACTCTGCAATGTGTCGGGCCACATAGTCAGATACTGCTCGTAAAATACATAGAAAACACTGTAGGGAAAAACTTCTACGGTAGTGTTTTACTGAGCCTTCTCAAGTTACAGTTGAGCATGTTTGTAATATCGCCGCCACTACTCTGGCTGCTCTCATCGATTCATAATAATCGGCCGATGTCTTGAGAATAGTGTGATAAGCCATGAAATAAGAAGCACCGACTGTCGACCGTCCCGTGTTAGGATCGGTAATGTAATTCACACCGTGTCCGTAAGCTGCATGACCCCTTTAGCACATGTCTCGTCGGGATTGTCTTGTAGGAAGAACGATACATATTTGTCAAAGTCAACGGGCACTGGTCTATTGTATTCGTTCAAAGTGACATTACAAAGAGAACAGTGCCGATCTGCAATCCAAAAATATGTGAAAAAAAACTCGATTAAAATAGGAAAATTAAACATACGTGATTATATCACGTTCTTAAAGAAAACGACGCGCGACGTACCGGTATGCGGACAAAATGACGTGTTCGTAGGAAAATATCTGCAACAACCGTATAATCCCGACCAATCGATATAATCATCCATCCAAGATGAAGCAGGCTTAGCTATGTAAGTTCTAAAAAAAAAAGAGGAAAAAATTGAGAATATTTTTCAGTAAAATCTAAAGACACGTAAACCGTGAAATTAGATTTATTCATGAAATTTTCCGGTTTCTTATAGCACGATACCTATTTGGTTGTTTAGATGCGCTAAATATTTGCGTCGACACTGAATCGCCATTACAATACTGTCCCACCGCACACTAAGTTTTGCATTTTCGTATCTGAATAATTTAGGCCATCTTTAACAACAAAATACATTGGCGGCCCAATAGATAAGTAATTATTTAAGAACTGAAAAAAGCAAAAATTTTAATTCTTGTATAATTTTTTATACGTCGTATTCGGCTTGATATTTTTGCTTTATCGCGCGAGATTACATACCTGGAAATATTTAAGCACAAAACTATCTTCGGGCATAGAAAGTTCCTGATCTAGGCCAATTTCAATATGCGGTATTACGGCAATACTGCTGCAGAGCCAACCGAAAAACACAACCATCACAATTGCGCGAACCCATTTTTGCAGCAATAACGGGACGTATCCAACTTTGAAAATTTTATACAGTACTCCATCTACCACTTCTTCCCCATCATCTCGCTTGGAGCGAATAAAGCAACATACATCTAGCCTATTATTCTGAAATCATAAAAAGATATCTTGAGCATTTAGTGTGATCATGAATATAATATATATAAAATTTACGTGAGCGAGAAAGAGGGAGAGAAAAGGATCTCTCTTATAAAATAGTACAAAAAATTAAATTTCCAAGTCTTGTTGAGTAAAAAACACATGTTAAATGGATTAGAATAATTTAAGTATTAACACATAACGTGTCTCGTATAAATCATACCGCGTGCCGAATTGTGTCAAGTGCTAAAAGACTGACAAAACATGTGATTTGTAATATGAAATCTACTAATAATGCCATTCCAGCATAGAGGGCAAACGCTTTCACGGCAGGCATATCAGAGAGGCCACCTGTAGTAGACAAAAAGAATATTAATTGCAACAGCTTCGTCCGCATACAATTTTCGCGTATGTTTACGCGATATCTTAAGCTAACACATACCAAGGAAGAAACAACAGCTTTCCGACACACTTGTGAGCAACATACTAGGACCAACTTGACCTAATGTACGACCGATATGTTCCGGGATCGATTCATTCGGGCGTCTGCCTTCTCTCTGATGAGTTTGAACGAGAATAAAAATATTATCTACTCCGACTGCCAGCACCAAGAATGGAATGACCTCAATGATGATTAGTGTAGCTGGTACACCAATAAAACCGAACAATCCACCGAACAAATCACAGACGCCAACACTATAAGTACACCTCCAAGTCCAAGAGTAATCTTAGAATCGTGCTAAAATGTAAATTGATTACATATTAAAATATTAGTAATATTAAATAAGATGCGAAGGGAAAGAAAGCACGTGGCACATAAGATTCTCACCAAAAGACGGGAACATGATCTAATTTGGCCAAGAGACACCGCAATATATCCAAACATAATGATATATGATACCAGAATGGTTTACAATGTCCGATTGAGATTCACGATTCAGTTCATCCTCGATAGAACGTTCGGACGTAAACGCTATGTTCATAAATGCCGGTTTTCTTGTTGCCCGTCCAATTTTTCATAAAGTTGATATAGCTGAACGTTGGATATAAATGAAATATAATCTTAAAGATATAATCTTCGTTCGACGTTGCCGCGTAACGTTACCTTTCTTCCCATTCCATAGCGGGCAACAACTTGGCTTTGTCGTGATAATTGTTTACGAGAAAAGTAAGGATTATAGCAGTTGCTTTTTCATATGGTGGATTGTGAAGAAGATCTTGCCCCGGAGACAAAAATCCACCTACTGCAATTGCTGGCTCTACAGGACCGCCATAAAGTGCGAGGCATTCAGGATTATATGCATTTCTGAAAGAAAAACACATTTACGTAATATAAATATAAGTGATAAAAAACGTGTATATATATATCTCAAGAGTTAAACACTTTCGTCTCAGATACTTGATATTTATTTAAAAACATATCAACAGTATGTATTATCAACTTGGATATTTTTTAAATAATTGATCTTAAAAGTTACAAGTTCATCGTAATTTTTCACTTTTTTATATCAATATAAAAAATTGATCTAAAGTAGATCCTATCATTAGAATACATAGTTCATTTTCTAATAATAATATCTATAAATTCTTTTTATATATATACACATTCTTTAGAATCTCTTTTAATTTCCAATCTCATAATTACATTTTCGTCGTTTATTATTTATACGGTGTGTCTCTATATGTATATGATTCTTGTTATTTTGCTTATATTATTTCTATAATATATCTAATAATAAATATAACGAAATATAAATGTGGGATGACGCGCGTATAGTTTCTGTGTGAGAATAATCGGACTCATAGTCGCGGTGCGTTCGACTCTCACACACAATTCACATGCCTGAACTTTGTACATACAAGATTGATTGAAGAGTAAAAGTTGAGTCAGTGTGAAAGAGTACGAGCTAAACTTGTATGACCAACTTGATTCGAGAACTCACAGTTCAAGAAACACACAGTGTCGCAGATCGCGTTCCCGTCCTTTTAGCTCGCCTATTTTTTGCAGTAGAGAAGTAAAATAGTTTACGAGTGCACTTACGAGACGATCGAGGCTCGTCACAATGTGAGAAATTGATAGCATGCCGGATAAGGATTTAGGATTCTTACAAGTTACGGGCACGTGTGATATCTTACTATCTAATAAAGTCTATCGAGGTAATTGCTGCGCAAGGCGAATCTTAATGTTCACCGCTGTCTACTCTCAATAAAGTGGCTGTCATTCAATAAATACTTATCTTTTAATTTAGAGACCGTAACAAAAAAAATAGGCAGTTATATATATATTATATTAATATATATAATTTATACATATATGTACATATTAATATATAAATATGCTATTTAAATCTGCCACATATAAATGTATTATTTGAGTGTTTCTCGACACTCTTCGCTGTAAACAAATCTTTTTGCATATTAAGTAGCAATCAAAACGTAATTCCTGTTTTCAAATTTGAATATAACAGGTGACCACGATCCATCGTGAATAAACGAAACAGTAACTTAACACAATTCATTTTTTTGCATAGTTTTACAATGTAAAATAAAAAATTGAGACAACGGAAGATACATTGGTTTAGATTTTTTTATACATACACGTGTGCAAATGCGGATTAAAATATTTCTATTGAAATATCGCTTTATTGCAAAACACGTTCGACAAGTAACATTCGTTTTTATTGTTTCTCGCAATGGCTATTTATTTATACTTGCTTTTTCGAGGCTTTAATTCTCGGGAATTTCTGACAACAGCAAATCAATCTCGCCTTCCACGTAATCCAAAATTATTCGTTTTTTTGCGTTTAATAAATAGTATTTTGAAAATCATTGAAACTTTTAATTGCAGAGAATTAATCGCGCGAAAACTTTGTATTAGTGATATAGCTTATCATTCGCGTTTTATAAAATAGATTCGCGAAATTACGCGTTATCATATAAGTGCGCGAAATTATTACGAATAGTTAAATGATCAATTCCAAAATATAAAGTAAATATTGTTGCATAATGTAAACATTGTAGACCAATGTGAATAACGGAGTTTGGTATACCAGATAGCAAGGTAGATTACATGATTTTATATAGGAATATCTTTATGTAAGCAATGCCATACGTTTATAACATGTTTACTGCTCCTAAATTTTGCTTCCTCATAGTTTTCGAGAGTATGTCTGCCAAGAAAACTTCTCTAAAAATTGCCGTTCGAAATCGGCGTTAAACTGTAGGTTCCATATACAATGTGTATAATCCACGTGCGCAAACATGTATATGAAGAGAAGTCACCACGCTCAGGCATGAGTAATAGGACTGAGGATAGTTTTCGTTAAAAAAATTTTTTTAGCTGCTTTTGCCAATGTGTTTAAAATGTTTTAAAACGTCGAAAAATCACTTTTGTACGAAATGTCCGTGTGTATGTGTGTATGTATGCGTGTGTGTGTGTATGTATGTAACGCTTCTGTTGTCCGTAAATGCTCTAACTTCCGTAATTTTTGAGATATCGGGCTGTTTTTTTTTTTAATCGATAGAGTATCATTCAAGGAAGATTGGTATTGAATTTGGCGATAATCGGTAAAAGGGTTCTTTTTTAAAAAAATTTTGAATTTTTTTAGAAAGTGTGTTTTACGCTGTAACTTTTTCAATATTTGAGATAGCGATCTATATTTAATTCTATTGTATTTTCCAGTTTTTTCTACCCCTATTTCATATACAATTAATTAAAATTTGGTTAATTAGTTCCGGAGTTACAGACGTTTGAAATTTCTGAGAATCTGTACATAAATAGAACCCTGTTAAAGTTTGTTTTAAAAATAGAAATAATTGTGCAAGTTTTAAGTGTGCAAGTAGAAATCTGCACATTGTTTACTTGTAGTTTTTAAGTGTGCAAGTAGAAACCTTCGCTCACATAGCTTCCTCTATGAGGAAGCCAAAACAAATAAAGTAACAAAGTTTCTACTTGCCCACTTAAAAACGTGTGCAGGTTTCTACTTCCACACTTAAAAAAAGCAATTTGCACACTTAAAAACTATGAGGAAGCAATGTGCAAGTTTCTACTTTTTTTAGTTTCCATGATACTAAAAGAGATTTTGGAAAGTATAAATAATTAATCAGCATTATACATATTTACATGTATATATTTCTATCACTATATTACTTAAATCAAGCACAATACTGGTAAGTACATTCAAGATGCACAAGACATGGATGCCATAACCACTGCTAAAAAAAAGGCACGGAATCGCGCTGGTGTCTGTGAAGTTGGCACCTCATTTTCAAAAATCGGAAAATTTATTAAGAGTTCCATTTGCATCCACAATAGTTCTACAGTTCCTGATGTATTTTAGAAATAGTTCCGTCGATTTAGATAAAAATATAACAATTTAAAAAAATGAGGTGCTAACTTCCCGTGACACCTCAAGTTTCGAAAATATTTATTTTTATCACGGAATTCTATAGTTCTTGAAGAGTTCTATAGTTCCTGATAAGTTTTAGCGATAGTTCTGGTCTTTAAGTATTTTAAAATAATTTTTTAATCTGACCGCTGGCACCTCAAGTTTAAAAAAAATTGATTTTTATCATGGAATTCTATAGTTCTCGAAGAGTTCTACAGTTCTTGATAGGTTTTAGCAATAGTTCCGGCCTCTAAATATTTTTTTAACAATTTTTTACTGTTACCGCTGGCACCGCACACAAGAGTAAAGTCATGAATCGCAGGCAGTTTCGATCGACTTCTTGACAGTTCTCGACAGTTCTTGCATAGTTCCAACAGTTTTTATAAGTTTTAGCAACAGTTCCGGCTTTTAAATATTTTTTTAGCAATTTTTTACTGTGACCGCTGGCACCGCACACAAGAGTAAAGTCATAAATCACAGGCAGTTTCGATCGACTTTTTGACAGTTCTCAACAGTTCTCGCATAGTTCCAACAGTTTTTATAAGTTTTAGCAACAGTTCCGACCTTTAAATATTTTTTTAGCAATTTTTTACTGTGACCGCTGGCACCGCACACAAGAGTAAACACGAAGGTGCAGGCAGGCAGTTCTGGCCGAGTTTTCGGCATTTTCGTACAGTTCTGCAATAGTTCTGAAGACCCCGGTAAGTTTCGATCACAGTTCCGGCTTTTAAATATTTTTTAATAGTTTTTTATTGTCAGAGTTGGCACCTCACCTTCAAGAGAACTAAGGAGTGCTGGCTTGTTTCGCGGTTTTTTTCGACACTCCCCGACAGCTCTTGCATAGTTCCAACAATTTTGATATAGGTTTTAGCCACAGTTCCGATATTTAACCTGTAGAGGGCCGCCAGCATTTTTCCATTGAAATCTTGGATTTTTTTAACGTAAAATTTATGCATATATACAACCAACCATGTTCCGAAAAGTTTCCGTTTCTGGTTCCTTTAGAGGCTACTCCGGCCCAGAACGGCACGGCAAATATTGAAAATTTTTAAAATTTAAACTTTAGTGTTTTTGATATCGCTAATCACGATTCTGAGGTCAGATTATCGAAATTTTGCACAGGAACAGTGTTACCAACCTAAATAAGCCTAAATGAGTAACAGCAGTTACATTCGTGTGTAAAACTTTCCTTTGGCGTTAAGGCCGGTTTACACACGCAATGATTGGTGGCGCCAGACCGCGCCAGTCGACTAACGCCAGTAAAAATGCAAGTGTAAACACTTGATGCAAACTGGCGCTAGTAATGTGGCGTTTACTGGCGGTTATTGGCCAAAGCATATAACCTCAAAATTTGAGGTTATATGCTTGCTATCATTTACTGTGTGTTTAATAAATGTCAAATATTTTCCATATTATACGCCAATCACTGTGTAAACACTTGTGAGTTTGTCAGTTTTGGTTCTGGCGCCAATGAATGCCAGTCAGTTGGCGCCACTAATCATTGCGTGTGTAAACCGGCCTTTACCCAGAACTACGTGGAAGTAGAAAGTTTTGTAGCTCCTTTTTTGCTTTTTGTTTTTTTGTTTCTTTTTTTTTTTTGTTTTTTTAAATATTTTTTCGTTATTTTTGTATTTTGAGCTACACCGGCCCTCTAAAGGTTAATATTTATTTTTTTTGGTTTTTAAAAGTTTTTTAATAAGTGCTGTTAAATTTTACATTTTAAGCTTATATAATATATAATTTTGAAATATAAATTTAGAGAGAAAGTAGTATTAAATTCTCTCGTAGAAATAAAATTATAGAAAATTAAGAAGTAAAAATAATGTCAGAAGTAATCATAAAATGCTAGAAATAAAATTTAAAAAATCTGAAAGTATAATAATCTTAAAATAACTAATCTTAAGTTGTTAGAAATATAATTGTAGGAAATAAAAAGTTGAGAATAAAAACATAGAAATGTCGGAACTAATTTCAAAATGGTAGAAATAAAATTTAGGACAATAAAAAAAATTAACAATTTTATAATCATTGAAAGAAAATTCTTAAAATCTTGGAAATATATATTTCCAAGATTAATAATTTTACAAATTACATATATATATCTATATATAAAATCTGATAATAAGGGACATTATATGGCTTTTGCATTTACAGGCACACAATGGTACGAGTATGACGACCTCAAGAAAAAGCGTATGATGGTACCCTCCACGCAAATCATAAAACCACACATTATATTTATGACGACAACGACGATGTCCGCCCGGTCTCGCCAGCCGGGACGGAGCGCGAAGTCGCTTTCTTTACCAGGGATCTCCGGCGTTTTATCTAATTACCTTTCCGAATCGCGATAAGTTTTCCGAAACCCGGATGGAGGCTCGACTGAGTTTTGATATGTTGGGCGCCAGGTGCGATTCCTCACACCATGATACGAGATCGTAATTCTCTCAGGCGTGAGTTTCTCAGATTTGTCGCGGTCGGAAAAGGAGAGGGAGCGTAGCTCAATTAATTCAGTCAAATAACAAGAACATAGGATAATATATTTAACCACATAATTCCCGACATAAATAACGATTAAACGAGAAATAACCAAGGACCCTTGTCCTCGCCACACGCACGAGATTACGCGTTTACAAGTAACGCGGACGTACTTACAACTAACGCGGACTTAACCGGAAACGATAATCGCGAGGCCCTCGCACGCGTGAGAGCCCCTTCCCGAGTTGACCGCGGATCACCCGATCTCGCGAGTCCCGAATGACCGCGAATCCCTCGATTACGCGAGTCCCGAATTACACAAATGACCGAGTCCCGAATTACATAAATGATCGCGAATCTCTCGATTACGCGAGTCCCGAATCACACAAAACTCCCAGGCGCCCTGCGCCACGCCGCGATCAAGTGATGTTGGCCGAAAGCTCCCGTCGCTACTCGCGGTTCTCACCCCGCGGACGAATTGCACAACGCGAGTCTTTACTGCCTTCTCCACTCGTTTCGCACGATACGACACGATAAGACGAACGAGGACTACAAATTTAACACGCACGCTGACTGTCGGCGGCCATACGCTCGAATTTCCCGAGACGGGCAATGGCGACTATTTCTCCCGGTCAGATCCTCCCGCGGTATTTCTTCCGACTTCCGCGGAATTCATCGCCCGACTCTACAACGAATCACCATTCCACGCGGCACAACGCGACTCCCGGGAGGATCTCGGTATCGCGACGGTCTTACTTGACGAGGGCTGAGCAGTGGCCTTACAAAAGTCGCTCGTTCCGGCAGCTCGTCGATCGGCTCGCAGGGCAGGATGGGGCCGGGTTGGTGGCTCGCACGACAGTGGCGGGTCTCTTCTCTGGCCTGGCGGGATCACGCAGGGCCCGCGCGCCGATGTTCCTAGCCCTATCCGGTGCTGCGCCCTGGCACGCTACCGGTCCCTCTAGGCGATCGTCGCGCCTCCCGAGGGCGCCCTCCGCGGCCGTTTCCATCTGCCGGCGGTAGTGTCGATCCGCCTTCCTGAGACCGGCTGTCCAGGCCGCAACGCATCGCCCGGTTTCTCGACGGCCAGGCCGCCCGGGCCATGGCTCGTCGACCGGTGGCGGTACACCCCTTCGTCGGGGCGTCCCCCCTTTCTGGCCCTTCGTGTACGGCGGCCGCGTGATCGTGAGGGTTAGGTGTGTCGCGACAGGCTCCTTGTTGCTCCGGCTGTGGGCCCCAGCGTGACCCGCCCGTCGGCCGCCCGTCCTTGGAAGCTTCCGGCTGTCCCACCTGCAAGTCCCTCGGTGCGGCATACGCCGTTACATTTTCCGTGTTCCTGGCCCTCTGCTCCGCCCTCGCCACCTGTAAGTTTGCTGAAAGGTTTTATTCCTAACCTAAGACGCTCGCTCTCCGCCCGCCCCGGGCGGAAGCACCATCCCCGACGCCTCCCTCGGCCGAGCTCCCATCTGAGGTAAGGGACGCGACATTTGTCACGTCACATACTATATGTTAGATGTGATTAAATATTCGATAAAATAATAAAGGGTACCATCATACGCTTTTTCTTGAGGTCGTCATACTCGTACCATTGTGTGCCTGTAAATGCAAAAGCCATATAATGTCCCTTATTATCAGATTTTTTATATAATGTATTATTTATATAATGTACTACACCCACCAATATATAATTTATATTATTTAAGATGATGCCTTTTGCGATGGAATTTAAATCATGTTTAATATCCAATCGTTGGTTAGCATATCCACTATCTGTAAAAATGGAGGTATTATTATTACATGTTTGCCGTATGTTATAGAACATTCGGCTAACGCACCACACTTACGATATGCCGAGTTTATATTTTTTACGTCATCAATAGCCCGTTGTATATGTTGTAAACCTTCTTGCAAAACTATATCCACATTTATGTTGCATGTTATGGTTTCACGTGAATTTGTAGCACCGCAAAAGCAATATTTATTGTACATGCAACTCGGTTCATCTTTAAATAGATGTTCTGCTAAATGAGCAGCATTGCAGTTAGCATTTAATCGCTTAATATTACATGTGTATGTGTGATAGCATCACTAAATAGAGATAAGTTTTGTAAAATGGAAGCCCGTTCATTATAATGTATTGAAAGTATTTTTCCATGTTCTAATATGCATTTTGCCAATCGAATGGTATCATTCGAAGATGACTCAAGCGCGTTTCGATATGCTGCATGTGTCACAATTGCACTGATAACAAGTTGCAATATTGAGTCGAAAGCGCATGTTTCTTGTAAAGTCATCGTTATTTGTCCTTGTTTTACTGGTCTACACTTAAGACCATTAATTATAAGAGGTAAATTAGCCGACTTACTATTTTTTATAAAATCCCATTCTGAACATTTATCGAGATAGGATGCCTTTCGTCTTATTGGAGCAGGTTTTTGAAGTGCTTGCGAATATTCGTCGGTAATAGTTGAACCCGTCAAACCGCGCCAGTTTTCGCAGATATTCCAAACATTATTTTCCTTATTTAAATTATTCGATTTATTCAGATTTACTTCGGATAAATTTGTATTGTCTGAAGCGTACTCGGTATCAATGCTTTTGGTGTGTGAAACATCTGATATATCTAATATATTATTAATGTCCAAAACATCTTGAAAAGGTGGTTCATGATTTTTATTATCGTCATGCTCGGATCTCTGCTCTTCATTTATGCAAACTGTAGATGTACTAAAGTTGATTGAATCATTTTCCCTCAAATCATTATAATCATGTATAATTGTTTGTTCGTTCGATGTCAGTGATGTATCGTTTGTTGCTACAATATCTCTTTCGTTAGAAGCCAATGTAATTTTTGCATCCAAAAAATCTAAATGTTGCACGACAAATTTGTCAACTTTCATGGGCAGTTGACCTTTAAAGCCTCGATTTTTTATGTCGCAAAATTCCGCTTCAACTGAAGTAGAGGTAGCAATTTCGCCGGATCTTTTAAAATATGGCCGCATTAAACCAGTCCATACAGGTAAATATGGTAGTAGACGTGTTTTTATTTGCTTAGCAAATTCTGGATTATAACACGCGTTTATAATGTTACCACTTTCTGACTCTTCGGCAATTTTCTTCGCTGAATCTAGCATAGAATTACTCCAATTTATCCAGTTAGTAGCATCAGAATTTGTTTCGTATACATAATTATTAGGATTGTTATCAGGATCATTAATAGGAGATTCAACTTTTTCGTTTATACATCGTCATTATCATTATTTATAGCTGTTTCTATTTCAATGTCAGTATTACCTTTTATCATGTTATTTAAATATTGCATGCGGACTTCAGACATCAGTAACTTTCCTTCTGTTGTGGAACCTATAGTTTTGCTTAGTGCTACACTTAATAACGATTCCATAGCATATTCTATCTCTGTGAAATTATTCATTAGATAAACTTGACTAACGCAACAAAGATTAAATGCACGTGCCAACATTTTATCTTTACCCTTTAGGCACTTCCATTTTGCCACCATATTAATCAAATGACTAACATCCAACCTAATGTAGCAAGTTGGGAGTACGTCAATATTTCCTAAAACTGCACTGGTATAACATTTTTGTAAATAGTCTCGAAAATCAATGCACTTTGCAAATACATCTGAGGCAGCGATCAAAATAGCCCATCCAAAGTCGGATACAACTGTACGTGGTACAGGGACACCTTTTGCGATAATATTGCGTAAAAAATAGGCGATCATCACAGCCCTGTGATCGGCCGAAACCATTTGGAATACCGGTACACTGCCATCTTTACTAACCAGTACACATTGATACAAAAATACCGGTGGATTCTGTGATGATCCGCGTTTTATTATGCTACCAGTAGCGTCAATAATTAGATAAGCTTCTGGATCCTTTTTACATCTTGTTGTATACAAAAACTGCTGTTCAGGGCTCCAATACATACAATAAAAGGATAATAGACCAATACTGATAATCGATCCTGTGTATTTGCTATGCTTTGCATGATTTAATAAGTTTAAAACGGAATTGCTAAAAATTAAACCATGCTGATTCAATAGCCTTTCTTCTTTTACCTTACGTAAAACTGCAGCGGAAGGAAGTACCGGAGGACTTTTATCTCCGAATTCTTTCAAACGTTTTCCTTCTTCTAGACGGAAAGTAATGGCTTCTTTACGTTGTTTTATCATTATATCAGCAATTATTGCACGCCGATTACCTTTAAGATGTCTTTTCTTACCAGTAGTATGCTTATTGGGACATATATTTTTTACTTTGTATTTAAAAATTACGTCTGTATTTTCAGCTGGCATCTTGAACAACATGCATTCGATAGTTGCAGCACATTTGACACAACTGCCTCGAAAAAATATATAATAACGCGCTTCATTACTATGATGGACATTGTGTTTTTAAAATTTGAAAACGCAATCGAGTTTCTGTTGTTGCCACAGTCTCTCTGCTACAATATCAGTCCAACCAGGTTTTAATACCCAGTATACGCGGTTATTATATAATTATATTTCAAGTCTCGTTCTTCGGGATTACACATAGGTAGTACCGCTACTTCCGCTAGGCTGAGTCACAAGATTTAGAGAGTATAAAGTAAAGCTTTTTTTCTATGGTACGCGCCTGCGCACCTTGACGGCCGTTACATCTTCATAACGTTTCTTGTGCTCGACAGAGACACATCGATCGAAAGAGAGTTTTTCGCCCTTGTCAGCAATTTCCCTTGGAAAAAGTGTTTCCAATTTCTCTGAAAGATGGGGAAAGGAAAGAAGAGAAGTAAAGACAAGCAGTCAGACGAGAAAATCCTCAAAAAATTGAGGTTAGAAAAAAAAATCAAACGAAAACAGTCCGTCGACGTGTCCGATTCAGGTAAATCTGTTTCTTTTTCTTTGATATTATTTTTCCTTGAGGTATTGGCTTCGTGTTCTCGTAATGAATGAGACACGTTTGCGCTTTATGGCTGGTGACTTTTGCACGAAGAAGGCAATAACAACCAGTGCTTTACTTGAATCTATGTCTGTTTTCAGACGATTCAGCCCTCAAGTCGAATAATGAAAATCGTCCGAATAACAGACAGGTCGATAACCTATCTGTACATGACGCATCCAATGACGATTTAAAAAGCATTTTTTCGTCTAAGGACGACGATGCTAATGGACAAGTACCGTGTGATCAGTCCAAATCAACGGCTCAGGCCGCAGACACTGAAAGTGAGGTTATGGAAGTAATTTCGACACTTTCGGGTAAGACGTCAGATGAGGTTAACAACACGGTCGTTGAGACGAAACAGTTGGATGAAGAGACTAAAAAAGTTCTTGGGGAAGACCCAGAAAGTGGAAAACAGAAAGACATTGATCTTCATCCAGATTTGGTGTCCAGATGGTCAAAATGGGTGAAAGAAGGTTTGACCAAAGAAACAAAAACGGAGGTTCTGGCCAAATATTCCAGAAAAGAAAATCTTTCCTTGGAAGCTCCTGCCTTAAACGATGTAGTCGCAGCTACGTTGAACGAAGCTGGCACTAAACGAGATAATCTGTTTATTCAGAAACAAAATTTTGCTGGGACAGCACTCGCAGCCTTAGGAGAAGCAATTACGATGATTCTGAAGGATGAGGAGGAGCCTATTGATAGGATGAAGTTATTGGAGCAACTAGCTGACACTGGGAAGTTGTTAACTCAACTTCATTTCCAAATTTCATCAGCCAGGAAAGCTTTTATTGCTCCCGCGTTGACTAAACAAGTCAAGGATTTGCTTCAAAAAACCACTCCGGGTGAATTTCTCTACGGAGATAAACTAGGAGAAGTAATTAAGTCTGCAAAATCTATGGAAAAACTTGGAAAAGAAATTAAAGTCCAGAAGGCCCCTGTATCTTCAACTGTATCCAAAAAACCCAATTCCAAGTACACAGGACGTAATTTAAACTGGAGAAGCCCTTACTCGAGACCGGGAACGTCGAACCAGGGCTACAGGACGTCACAGACGCCCTCGAAGTTCTCGAAGAACCAACAGTACAACAAACCAAACAGACTCCTCAAGCCAAGACTCAACCCACCCAGCAAGAAAAACAACAATAGTTGAAGACGTAAGATATACTGCTGGACGTTTAAAAAATTTTTACCAAGCCTGGGCGGCGATTACACACGACAAATTTGTTCTTGAGTGTATTAAAGGATATAAAATAATTTTTAATCATCCTGTTTATCAAAGTAGAGTTTTTACTGGTAATAATTTTTCTAAAGAGGAAGAAAAAGACTTAGAGGAGGCAATTTTTAAATTAAAAGCTAGTGGGGCTATAAAAGAATGTAAACCAATTCAAGGTCAATTTATTTCGCCATATTTTTTAGTTCCAAAACCCAATGGTTCAAAACGTTTTATTTTAAACTTAAAAGATTTAAACAAATTTATTAAAACGTCTCATTTTAAACTTGAAGACTTAAGAACAGCAACAAAACTTATCTCAAAAAATTTGTTTATGTGTACATTAGATCTGAGAGACGCTTATTTTTTAGTAAATTGATAAAAATAGCAGAAAATTTTTACGCTTTATATTCAAAGGTACGCTTTACGAATTCACGTGCCTCCCTTTTGGTTTATGTACCAGTCCATTTGTTTTTACCAAAGTAATGAAACCTGTGGATAATATATTATGAGAACAAGGTTTAATTTCAACAAGGTATCTAGACGATATTTTTTGTATAGGATCAACTTACGAATCTTGCATGAAAAACGTAACAATCACTAAAAGAGTGCTCGAATCTTTAGGTTTTTTTATCAATAAAGAAAAGAGTATGAATATTCCGGCGACACAATGTAAATTTTTAGGATTCATTATTAATTCGAGTCAAATGACCTTAGAGCTAACCCAAGAAAAAAGGAAAAGATTAGTAAGTCTAATAAAAATTTTCTTACATAAGAAGTCTTGTAAAATACGTGACTTTGCGAGTTTAATAAGACTATTGATAGCTGCTTGCCCAGCGGTTTCTTATGGTTTACTCTATACCAAGGTATTAGAAAGAGAAAAATTTATGGCTTTAATTGTGCAAGATCAAGATTTTTAAAAAACCATGTTGATATCAAATAGCTCACATTTAGAATTGAAATGGTGGAAGAAGAATATCCCTATTGCAAAACAACCGATAAGGCATCTTAAATCCGAAAAGGAAATTTTTTCAGACGCCTCTCTTACAGGCTGGAGAGCTAGTTGTAACTATTCTCATACTAATGGTTTTTGAACAGCGTCAGAACGAAAGCTACATATCAACCACCTGGAGTTAATTGCAGCTTTCTATGCTTTAAAATGTTTTGCTTCAAATTGTCGTAAATGTGAGATCTTGCTCAGAGTGGACAATACAACTGCTTTAGCTTATATAAATCAAATGGGGGGCATTCAATATCCTACATTAAATCGTTTAGCTAGAAATATTTGGCAGTGGTGTGAAGAAAGGGAAATCTGGATAGTCGCCTCTTATATACCTTCACAAGAGAATACAGACGCTGATAGGGAATTGAGAAGAACAAACATTGATACAGAATGGGAATTGGCAAATTTCGCATTCAAAAAAATTGTGAACAGATGGAGTTACCCAGAGATTGATTTATTTGCCTCAAGAAGTAACACCAAGATAAATAAATTCTGTTCTTGGAAAAGAGATCCAGAGGCATGGACCATTGATGCGTTTACACTGGATTGGAAAAATGTGGAATTCTATGCCTTTCCGCCCTTTTCCGTAATACTAAAAGTATTACAGAAAATAAGAAATAATAAGGCGTGTGGTATTTTAGTTGTACCAAATTGGCCTTCCCAGCCTTGGTATCCTGTATTTATGTCTATGCTTATGGATAAACCAGAAATTTTTTCACCATCACCTGATCTCTTATTATCTCCCTGCAGGTCCTTGAAACACCTCCTGGCAAGTCATCTTTCCCTGGTTGCAGGAAAATTATGCGGATAGCATACAGAAAGAAGAACCTGTCTGAAAATGCCATCAACATTTTGATTTCATCTTTAACAGACTCAACATTACGTCAATATAATTCTGGTTTAAAAAACTGGTGGAATTTTTGCAAAAAATTCAGATTGGATCCTTTCCAGGCGGGTATTGAAGCTGTGTTACAGTATTTATCTCAACGTTTTGACAATGGAGCCTCTTACGGTACTCTCAACACCGAGAGATCAGCAATATCACTCATCAGTCTCGATGATTCCTCGAACAATCCAATAATGACTCGTTTCTTCAAAGGTGTATTCAAATTACGACCTACAAAAGCGAAATATGACTCAATTTGGGATATTGAAGTAGTTTTGAGATGGGCAGAAGAGTTAGAACCTCTCGAGACCCTGAATTTAAAACAATTGACTTACAAACTAGTAATTCTAATGGCATTGGCAACCGCACATAGAGTTCAGACTTTGGCGTTAATAAAAATCAACAATATTTTTATCTCACAAGAAGGAGTCCAGATAACAATAACTGAGGCAATTAAAACTTCGAAAGTAGGAGTGGATCAACCAAAGTTCTTTTTGCCTTTCTTCAAAGAGAGATCAAAGGCATGTGTGGCAAAAGCCATTATTCGTTACTTGGCAGCAACCAAAGACTTGAGGAAAAGTGAGAAAAATTTATTTATTACTATAAATAACCTCATCAGGCAGCGAACTCACAATCCGTCAGTAGATGGATAAAAGAGTGCCTTAGACAAACTGGAATTGACACACGATTTACAGCTCACAGTACACGACACGCTGCGACTTCGGCAGCTGATCGAAAAGGAATAGATATAAATATAATACGTAAAACAGCCAGTTGGTCAGGACAATCAGAGGTCTTCGCCAGATTCTACAAAAGACCGATTTCTTCTGATCGAGGTGTGTTTGCTTCAACAGTTTTAGGAGATCGTTAAAACACATATACGTATATATATGTGTGTATTTTTCTTTGTCATATTGTTTATTTTTTTTAAATTCTTTTTTTACAAAATAAAAAAAAAGGTGGAAAAATTCTTCAAAGTTAAATTTGTAACTCTAAACATCTATCTATGTGTAATCCCAAAGAACGAGACTTGAAATATAATTGAAAATCAAACGAACTTACCTGTAAGTAACGTTCGATTGTAATTATATGAGAGTCTTGTTCAAAGGGATTACAACCCACCCTTAAAAACCCTCCCAATCACGAATTTTTCCCCTTTCTTGTCAACAAGTGTCTATATAGCTCTGAAAATTATGAAGATGTAACGGCCGTCAAGGGCGCGTACCATAGAAAAAGCTTTACTCTATACTCTCTAAATCTTGTGACTCAGCCTAGCGGAAGTAGCGGTACTACCTATGTGTAATCCCTTCGAACGAGACTCTCATATAATTACAATCGAACGTCACTTACAGGTAAGTTCGTTTGATTTTCAATTTCTTCATAGGTTTCATTATCTGCCATTTTTCTGCAGATATAATAATATTGAATTCCTTTTTGTCTAAAGTTACAGAAGATGCAGATGTATGCATAACAGAATCTTCAGAACAAGTGGTGTCATTGACTTCATTTGCACTTTTATCATGAGACGTGATGCCAAAATGGTGCTGCAATTGATTTTTATAACCGTTGCGATTATCGTGTATAATTTGATAGCGGCAGAACTAAAATTATGTCATGACATAATAAAAATTCGTTGAATTAAAATTATGTCTAGACATAATAATAACTGGACAAATTAAAATTATGTCTAGACATAATAAAAATTGAATGAATTAAAATTATGTCTTGACATAATAAAAATTGGATGCATTAAAATTATGTCTGACATAAAAATAATTCCGCATTTTTATTATGTGTATACACATAATTTTAATTCGTACAATTTTTATTATGTGTACATACATAAGATTACACATCTCACATTGCAAATGTGTTTAATTTGTTTGTTTTTTATATGATTGATACTTTTCCTTATCTCCTGTCAACCTTTATTATTAAAAATTTTACTTTGCTTTTTTAGATAATTGTCACTTAAATCTTCTCTTAAAATTGGGACATCTCTTTACTCCAGTTCCTGTGCCACTAACAAATGGAAAGAGATGGAAACCTACTACTCAGGAAATGATAGATGGATTCATTCTTCATGTAAAGGTAAATTATTTGAAACTGTATACTTGCGACAAACATTAACAAAGATGTTTGTTTATTTTTTATTTATTTCATTTTATTTAATATTTGTATTTGTCCTCTTACAAAGTTATTCTATTCAGGTAATGAATGATTTGGTGCCAAACGTAGAACGAATTAGAAGCAGAGCTCAACACATGAAAACCAAGATTCAACCACTTGTTATCGCTGTGGGATCTACTGTATCACTGTGCAAGGATTTTTATGTAGTAATTGATAAGAATACATTTATTTTTTGAACAAAGAATTGTGCAGAAATTCACTGGAGAACGTTGCTTTATCATCATTAGACTTTTTGAGGCGCATTGTAGAAAACAAAATTACGTTTCTTCGTGAGACTGCATACTCCTCATGAAGCTTAAAAAGGGAAAGAAAAGATAGATATTCGGAAAGCCGAGGCAAGGAAAATAATTTTCTATCTCTTCCGAATTGTCGTTTTCTCACGAGTGGTGCGTGGCGGCGCGCACCGGTTAAAGACAAGCACGTGAGTTGTCGCATTGCAGTGCTCTCACCTCGAAAATTGGAACTGGTACGTAGTTAAACCTGGCAGTGTCGAGATATTGTTAGACTACGGTAGAAACCAATAGTGATGTAGCCGGTCTCGTTGAAATCATTTACAGCACCGTGGAATATTTATATGTGCGCTCTGTATCATGCATAGAATTGCCGGCGACGTCATTCAATGCATTATCGCGACGCGGTTAAAGTTAATTCTCATTGAGATCGATGCGAACGTGCGTGCTGGTGGAACATTTTCGGTACATTATAATGAATAATAATGCACTCACATGTCGACATATTATATGCTTTTTCCAGTGTCTCTTGTCAAGAAACGATCGCTGTCGGGATTACTGCAATTTTATTTTTGTGATATATTTTTTTCTCTGTTTATTTTAGCGTTACTTTTTAGATAAATTAGAAGTGGATAATAAAGGCGCACCGGCATAATTATTCACGTTTGTGTTTCAACACGGTCGAGATGGTTAATTGCCATTGACGTAACAAGCTCTTTTTATATTTCGCTTTTTGTTGCTCTGCCATCGTATCTGATTTTTTTTTTAATCACACATTAGTAACAATAATGGTTATGTGATAATTATGACATTTGTTAATTAAAGGATTGTAATTGATGTTAATTGTTTGCAGCAAATGAAAATGTTGCGTGGTGAATGCAAAATGATTATTATTCCATAAATTATGGTTTTCTGGCTTCGCAAAAGCCGCGAAGATTATAATTCGAAACGCAAACGGTAAAAAATCAGTCTGTGTTTGTGATGTACATATATGTAGATACCTATAGATAATTCTCATTGTAATATGGTTAAGCTCTTGATGATACGTCAAACGCATTTTATTCGTGGCTCGCTGATTCATTTCATATACGTTGTTCATGTGTCACGTACGTAATTATAGACGAGGGAACAAAGAGACTCATTTGCTCATTAAAAGGGCCGCGTCAGTTTTTCGGTTATGTGTCTATTGTACGACACACAGACCCAGATATTCTACCTTTGATTTTATCGGAATAAGGCCTTAATTCACTTTATATTTGACTAAAAGAAATATGCTGGTAGTAGTGGAATATCAATACTAATAACGTAGTTTGGCTTGAAAACTATGTTATTAGTATTGACGCTTATACTTTAAAATCTTTTATTCTTAATTGGCTCGAGCTTACTTATTAAAGTGATATAGGATTCACATTAATTTTATTATATTTTATATACTTTAAGACATTTAATTTACAAAATTTCAATATGAATAGAAGATAAGTGACTCTATTAATATAATTACTTGCATGTTTACATTGCAATTATTTTTGCAGATTATACAAATTTAATTAAGCGTATCCTGTAGAAAATACATATTCGCGACAAGATAATGTAACAAGTAACATTATTAATT
Source organism: Temnothorax ravouxi (assembly GCA_030770255.1). NCBI lineage: Eukaryota > Metazoa > Arthropoda > Insecta > Hymenoptera > Formicidae > Temnothorax > Temnothorax ravouxi. Next base: position 20,646 of record JASTWP010002475.1, read on the forward strand.
TTAAATTTTCTCCACTGTTGATTCATGCAAGATTAATTTCCGCGAGTAAGTTTACCGTCGTGTTATTCCTCGATAATTTCCACAATTTTAAATATCATAAATTTGACTGTTACGGACGTTTGAGCGAGAGGGTAAAAAATGCTCGGTAAAAAATTTATATTATTTTAAAAAATGAACTTTGTGATGCAAAATGGATATTCGCGGATATTGAGCAAAATCTGGCGTAGCCTGATGTGTCGTTCATTGATTCTGTTTCACGATCGACGAAGTGAATGCGAGTTGCGACGAGTACAGATAATACGATATGCTTTAGATTGACTTGCTGATGACGCGATCCACCGCAAACTTGGAGGATAACTTCTCGAGTCAGACAGCGCGATTCTTAGCACCATGTCAAGAGGGGGGGGGGGCGATAAGCAGAGACATTCTATTGTTGCTCAATATCTTTGACCAGGACTGCACAAAGGAAAAGTACCTTTCCAATGTCGATATGATGACATTGGCTACCGAACCTAAACCTTATCTCGGCTCCCAAGGGACGTTGGTTGCCGCATTGAAGAAACCGTCAGTACATTTCTCCACCCTCGCCTACTCGCGTCTGGGCAAGACTGTTTTACGTTTACAGCCTGCTTGCGGTATTTAATGGATTCTAAAACGTCCAAGTACCTTTTACTAGCTCGTGTGCGCGTTCACTCGTGTGTGGCTTACTCTTACCTTCCCTTTTACATATCACTTACAAGAAATATCCGCGAGTTTGCTCACCTCCCGCTATCTTCGTGGAGGTTTATGGGGTTGTAGAAAATGGGGCCGCAAATAAAGAATGTTCATATTTGAGGAGGCAAACTATGACATTACAAAAGTTTCTTTCTCTACGCCACTTTAGCGAATGATATATTCTTTATCGTAAGAAAATTGCGGTCTTTTAAACGGCAATTCCAAGAGTGAAATATATGTAGGATATTCTCCTATATATTTATTTGTTCATTTATTTATTCTGATGTTATATCAGTGAACATTTTTTTTATATGTACGAATTGTTTTACGATCGCTATATCGTCCTTTAATAGCGTATTTCCGAAGATTAAACTTGAAGAGTTAATATAATAAATAAATTGACAGAGTTGAATATAAGACTATTAAATATTTTTATTGTACAACGTGTACGCAATCTGCTGTATCGCAAGCAATCGCGAAAGTTATTATAATATATTCTGAAGAAAAATAACTTTCGTCATTTGTGCGGCTATGACTCGTGCAAATCTACATAGCGTCATTCCAGACTGAACAACAAAGTTACAAAGTTTTCGTTTTTAAATCTTTATTTCGCGTGAGATCGCTTGGTGCAAAGACTATTCTAATCCCAATCTATCTTTGAAGAAAGATCTTAACCAGATTTCAATCGATTAAAATACTTTATGTGAAAGTAAGTTATTTATACTTTACTACCAAGCTTTAATTATTAATATAATTTCTACAATTCTCTCCAAATTCAGATCCCTATAAATTTATTATCACTGAATTCATTAATACTTTAACATATGTTTTTATATTGAATCTTACACTTTAACAGTATATTCTTTAATCTGATTGATTTGAAGCTTATAATTTCATTGTAGACTATATAATTTAATTAATACTTATAAAACAGTTGTAATTATTTAATGGAAATATTTATTTTGTAAAACATTATTGATTGTTTCATTATATTATAGTGTTTTAATTAGATCTTTGATTATTTAAATTCCCTTTAAATGTTGAGATACTGATTTAGTAAGGAATATCCTGATCTAATAAATTATTAAATTATGCAAATTGCTTAATTAATTAATTATAATATAATATAATGAGAGGTTCTAATTTATCCAATTAAAAAAAATTATGTAGATAATAATAAAAAATTAATAAAAATAATTTATGTAATAAGATGGAATCAGATGGGGAACGTAAACTGTTTGGCAAACCGGCGCTACAATCGTCAAATATCTGTTTACCTAAATACCATTGCTTCGTCACTGGCGTGCATTGTAGTACAGTCATTTGGTAGTTTTACCTGGAAAGTTTTCCGGGAGTTTTGAAAATTGGTAATTTTATATATTTCGATGTGCTCTTTCCGAATTTCAACTTTGCCACCTCGTATCTTTGCCGCTCGCGCCGCCATATTGGAAAAATGGCGCCTAAAAGCAGTTTTTTGACAATATCTCCTTTCCGACTCATTCCACGATAAAAACACTTCTATACAAAATAAAACTAGAGAAAATTTCCTACAATTTATGTAGTAACCTTTTTTTTCGTAAAATTAATAGTTTTGGCGTACGAGCGCCGCAAAGTGTAGTTCAACACGCGTTTTGGCCTAAAAACTCATTTCCACACCACCTTGAGGTAGAGTAAGCGGCGCGTTTTTTTTACCGTGGTATCCCCAGTAGGCCTAGTCCACATGCAATTCACTATTATAAAATTTAGCGCATTCTTCTTCGCTTTGCTGTTCTTGATGGACCAGGTGTTGCGAGTTCATCGTCATTAGTACTGATCGAAACGTCACAGACCGAAATTTCTTCCACATCATCCGCGATAGGATTATCAGTTTCATCGCAATCCTCTTCGTTCTCGATTTCATCATACGTTTGCTCGAAAATAGTCTCCGTTTCTTCCTCTTCGTCGCTATCTTGTGATGGAACTTGCGAGTTATCACAGGTACCACTACAATTCGTGCATATAACGGAGCACTTTAACCCAGCCTTTCTGCATCCACAGGCTTTCTGACATCTTTTTTTGCATTTACAAGAAATAAGTTTTAACAAGCGACAAAGAGGAAGAAACGGAGACTATTTTCGAGCAAACGTATGATGAAATCGAGAACGAAGAGAATTGCGATGAAACTGATAATCCCATCGCGGATGATGTGGAAGAAATTTCGGTCTGTGACGTTTCGATCAGTACTAATGACGATGACCTCGCAACACCTGGTCCATCAAGAACAGCGAAGCGAAGAAGAATGCGCTAAATTTTATAATAATGAATTGCATGTGGACTAGGTCTACTGAGGATACCACGGTAAAAAAAACGCGCCGCTTACTCTACTTCAAGGTGGTGTGGAAATGAGTTTTTAGGCCAAAACGCGTGTTGAACTACACTTTGCGACGCTCGTACGCCAAAACTATTAATTTTACGAAAAAAAAGGTTACTACATAAATTGTAGGAAATTTTCTCTAGTTTTATTTTGTATAGAAGTGTTTTTATCGTGGAATGAGTCGGAAAGGAGATATTGTCAAAAAACTGCTTTTAGGCGCCATTTTTCCAATATGGCGGCGCGAGCGGCAAAGATACGAGGTGGCAAAGTTGAAATTCGGAAAGAGCACATCAAAATATATAAAATTACCAATTTTCAAAACTCCCGGAAAACTTTCCAGGTAACCTCTTCTTTTACGACCAAATGACTGTACTATTGGTGTATATGCGGATTGATGTTTCTTTCGCCTGATCCAGTGAAGAGAAAAAGAGGTTCATACTTCTGCGCGAGGGTGTCACGGCCTCCGACGACGTATAATATTGATCAGTCTTAGAAGCGCGGGTACCGTGAAAGTGGTACGCTCCACTTGCGCCCTGCTTTTATTACTTCACGGCCGCGAATGTAAACACAAATGCATAAGAGTGCGTTACTCCACGCTAGTAGAAACTTCGACGACTCTAGGTAAAATAGCGTAAACGCTTTCCGAACGGATCAGTCCAGACATAATCTCCCTCTTTGTTTTCTTTTTCTTCTGCGCGCGCGCGCACTTCTTTTCCCTTTAAATGAATCATCATCACTATCGTATAAATCTTGGTATAAATACTCATTGTTTCCTCGATGCATCATTGCCGTTCTATCGGTATTCGCCATGCTTTATATCGTCCGTGGAGAATGAGCGGCCGTTCCTCCTCCGATGTATTATACATTTCCGCGCTGTCGGCGAGCGCGATGCGGCCAATATTTCCCGCGCGATAAATCAAGCCTCGGTGGCATGCGTTCCGCGATGCATAGGAGCAGATCTGCTCACGATATACTCGTGGATTCGAGGTTTCGTGGATCTTTGATCAAGCGGCGGCGCGAGTGATTCATTTCGACTAAACGTACGAGCTAATGCGGCGCAGATTCTCAGACCGCGAGACTATAATAAGAATAAAACTATGCTAAAGCTAGGGTACGGTTATAGCGAATATCGCTTAATTGCTCGGTCGCAGCCTCGCGTGTGTATGTAACCATACCGCGTTGCTCGCAAGGTTGACCATCGAGCGGACTACCCTCGTTTCTCGCGAATGAGGCCGTTCAATCACACCTGTTTTATGCCTTTTGATTTATTCCCGTGCTCGATACATATATGTATTGGGAGTCCTACGTTGTGAACGGGAAGGATACCGACTCGACGGACGTCAGGGAGGGTGGCGCAGAACGAGATGGAAGCGACGGAAAATGGATCTCGATAAACGAAATCGTGCGCCTCGTGCGAGAGGATCGTCGATCTCGTTCAAGAATCGAATGTAGAGAGTGCCTAGGGATTAGGCACAGAATATTTATGACTAAAGTTCTGTATAAACTATAAAGTAAATCAAATAGCTCTATGGTACTTTGTACTAGAGATACTTCTTTAGGATAGTAACTTTTTTCCATACTTTAACATTAGAATCATCGGCGATTAACGTATATTTATTTTTACTATTTAAATATACTGTATGTATGTATATATTTAAAAAAGAAATATCTCTGAAAAGGGAAAGTTAAATTGATCGATTATCATTCACATGTTGTAACGGAAAACTTCAGAATGTGCAATGTAAATTTGGAAAAACATTCCAAAGCAATCATTTTGACTGCTTTATTAGTTCTAGTGTTAAAACGCTTTCAAAAATTAAAAATGTTTCTCTGATTTAGTAAATTGCAAATGTATAATAAAGTGATCCTAAATAATAGTTTAATTGTATAAATGAACGTCCTGTGGATTAGAAAATCTTCTTACAATAGAGCAATCTTTTAGAGCAATTGCCCTTATTGTCTGGAAATGAACGTAATTTTCGTTAGTTTTTGCAAACGTTAAAAGGGAAACGAAAGTCGTGCGTAGCGCTTTCTAGTCGATGATTGCGTTGCTATTATTCGATATATGTGATGTTCACGCGTCGCTAGCACTTGCCGCGATGTTTGCTGGGGACTTTTAAGCAGCAATGCCGGTTGTTTGATTGGAATCGTTTATTTAGAAGAGACTTCGGGCTGAGTGTTTGCGAGTACGACGCGCTCTTCGTTGGAAAGCTGTATAAAGCGTACACTCATCTTCTTTTTTCAAAGAAGTTATTTGATTAGTGTTTTAGAATTGGTCGTAGACGCGCCGATCGATCTTCGTGAACGCGTGAGGTTTTTCTTTTTCTTAATTTTAAGAGCTATGTTTATATTTTACGTAATTCGTTGTGCAAGAGAGAAGGAATTAAAATACATATATACATTTACTTTCTATTATTACACGCAATTCGACAAACGTTCCATTTTTTTCCGCGTAGATTTCTCTCCACGTAGCACTTCGATACTATAAATTTACTTACGTTTGCTTTATCGCTCCGTTTTTGCATTATGCAATTGCTTTGTGGAACGGGTACAATTTTGGAACAGCAAGTTGGGAAGCGGGCAAATTTGTTGGTAAAGTGATTAGTCTCCATGAAACTGGCGTCTTCCTCCGCACTCTACTTCATTGTAGACTATAAAATGGAGTAACAAACGTGCCGGCACTTGCTATCTCGGAGGTTGGGTACCCTCTAACCTTCCTCTAAGTACAATTTAAGCGCACAATTATAACAAATAATGAACCTTTGAAAGAATCAGCATTTAGATGGAGTATTAAGCTCTGAAAGTCCGGCTAGCCCCCTTTTAAATATCTCGGTGATGTGATTTCACCACTTACACGGACAACTCCCGTGAGACGGTACCGTTAGTGGATTATTAAGATTTCTTTCCGGTTATATAAAATTCTATAAAAATAGCTTTCTCAAGCTTCTTCACTGTCAAACAGAATGAAATAGGCAAAAGGGCGAAACAGGTGTGTACGCTGGGTGGATCGAGGTCCGTCTTTCTCGAAAGTATAGATATCAATCGCGCGGGGAGAAGATTGAAAGAGAGAAGTGAGGCGCGCACGCGGCGCGCTGTATTATTTCTCGTGGCTAAAAGTCCCACGGATATTAGGCGCGGTCGATATTCAAATAGGACGTCACCGGCCGCGAAAATAACCTGTGGCGTTCTATCGAGTTACGGTCGCGTCGGCCAATTTCCGAAAACACGTCGAAAGGACTTGTTACGGCGGGCGTAGAAATCAATCGCGGTTGTAAGGTAAAGGTACCAATACCCGGACACTTAAGCAGACGAAATGTACCAATACCTGGACACATATCTGTCTGGACACATACCTGGATACCTTTAAAAAAAGATAAATTTATGAAAATAAACGTTTGGCTATTATAACTGAAGTTTCAAACTACAAGAAAAAATACTTTTATCTTTGATTTTAATTCGCGTTATACTTATAAATAATAAAGGTGTCCGGATATAGGTACATGTCCGGCAATCGGGACGTTTACCTTACGCGCCGGACGCGAGCGGCTGAAATTGAAACAGAGCCTGGTACCTTCGTATACAGACGGAATGGCGGCGGCGTGGTCCCAAACGATATCCACGAACTATTCATTTTAACAGCCTCTTACCGCCGTCCGGTTGTTACGGGTAACACCGTCCGATGCCCTTGTACATCCCTAAGCCTCGCGCTCGTATCTCACCGCACTAAAGCACATTTGGTCTGACACTGTGAAATCCTAGGATTTCATAAAGCACATCACGTACAAGTGCGCCGTAAATATGTATTATATTAGAAGAGGCGGAGGCGGAGGAGGTGGAGGTGGAGGGTGCGAGGAGCAGGAGCGCCCTAACGACGTATGCGCGCGTCGAGAATTAAGCTCGTGCGCGTTCGTGCGGTCTGCGTTTCTTGCAATTAGGGTGAAACGGGATCGATTCACGAATTAGCGCGATAAGGCGAACACGATAGAGCGCGTGGTCGCCGACCCGTTTTTAATACGTAATAACGGCTTAGGACGTTAGAGGATTATACCGGTGCTCGTATCTAATTTGCAACGGAAAATATGATCTATTATATCGTGGACCGATAAGAACCTTGAACGAGGCTGATCGCCTGCTTTTTACTTTTGATAATGGTGATCGATAAGCAAACGGACCGAGTGGTTCGCTCACGAAACAATAGTTTTATGACGTACGTATAACTGCTATTTAATTAATGTTCCAAAATTGTCGGGCTCGAAGCAGCGTTCATATATAGATGGAAGTTCATATATGTAAGTCTTTAGTTTGACCTAGATCTCGCAATGCGCAAAAAGTTACGATATATGATGAACTCTTTTGACGTTTCTCCGTATGGATTTTTTCAAATTAAGCTATAAGAAAGTTGGCAATATGAAAAACGTCTTAATATCGCATAAATAAGTTCTCAATTATCCTATACCTAGTATTCGCGATATTGATTGCCAAAGCGACTCTATTTATTGTTAGTTCCCGTTTATTTCCCAAATTGCCATGCGGCAATCGTTATACGTTGCCGGTATATGTTGCCAAAACGATCGCACACTTCGCATCGCCAATTACGCGACAATCTGCATAAGCGCGTTGTTGTCTGGCACGAGGCGCGTGAGTTTCGTTTCGGCCGGTGGATTTTCGGTGATTATCGCGAAACTCAGGTACCTACCTACTCGTTAGAGAATCCAACAGATTTGCCATGCGGGATGTTCACGGGAGCGTGCAGCTTTTCGCGATTACAACCGAGGTTGTTATCGTTGACTGCGTGGATATGTGTCGGCTCCAGTAAAACTGAAAGCGTAAATGCGAACCGCAGAAAGCTATTCAGACAGGCGTCAGTGACAGACGAATTCCAAGTAAAATTAAATATATAGAACTCGGATGGCGGGTCACGGGATCTTTCCACCGCGAAATTGATCCCGCGCGTGTTCTACAAAAATCCACAAAAAGCTTTCGCGTTTATTTACCATTGAAATAGATGCGGCAATAAAAAAAAACAATAAAAGGATGTTGTTAGACAGTTCAAATTTTGTGTCATATTTTTCTTTTGCGAGACTTTCGTTGTCAGAGACATTTTTTCTCGTGACAGCGATGCTATTCTGACAGAAAAATACAGAACATTTGTAGAAAGAAATTCAAAAATTTTATAATAAGATTAAACATTTATTGCTGTGTATAATAAAATAAATTACGGATATCTATAATCGTATTTTTGGGAGAATATTTGGTATTGCGCTCTTATTTCGCCACGCGTCTGACTTTTTTATCTGCGGCCTGCGCTTTCAGTCGTTTATAACGAATAGCGGAATCGAAGCTGATGCAAATATAACGATAATATTCGTTGATGATAATATACGGCAAGCGTGGATCAACACGTCGATTATAATGCATGAGGAGCGTCGCGCCTTTCGTTAATGGAAGCTTAACCGGATATTCAGTTATTAAATTTTTAAGCGATTCATGAAAGTGTCTTATCTGATTAACTGCTGCTCACAAATTTACATTTATCAATTAGTACAGCAGATGTAAAAAATAAATACATAAACCGCACATTTGTTTGCCATTTGAAATATATACTTTATTTTAAATATATACTTTATAGTCTTTGTATGATTTTCGAGATTTGCTATAAAAATTATATACATATTACTATGTAATTACAATTTTTCTTTATTATAACCTTTTGACAGGAAGTGTGAAATAAACAGTAGTAATAAATACGTTCAAAAATCGCACTTGGTTGTTTAGCAATATTTTATTGATTTTTTGAAAATTGTAAACAGTAACTTACAGAAGTTATGAAATTGAGGTTTTCATCACTCGCAAAGTGGATAAACAAGATTCTATTATATTTATTGTGTTTATTGGTAAAACTAGATCCATCACCATTAATTTATAATTACGTCCGCAAACTCTGCTGTTGCTTCGCTTTATAAATTTTATTTTAAATGAGAGAAAAATCTTGAACTTTCGAAATACATTTTATACCTCATTATTGATTTAAACGAAAGGAACTTGGAACGCTGGCATATTTGCATTTTACACGAATTGCTTCAAATATACAGCGGCTTGTTAAAAACGGATCGATGTTATAACGATAACGTGATGCTCTTTCGCATTATTAATCTCTCGAGTTGCTAACGGAAACGCTTAGGCGTGCCTTATCGCGTCTCATTATATTTTGTCGAGCGGATTTCATTTTGCGCAGCTCCCGCGAGATTAGTATAACTATGAAAATACAAAAAAAAAAGAGATAGAAAGCAGACACCGTCCTGTCGACTTTACACCCTGTTTTGCGGGCGAAGTTTGAGCGGCGTGAAAACTGTGACCCATTTTCAAAAAAATCGAGGAACATGCGGTTACACGCACAGAAAGGGACGCGGTAGATCAACGATACGGCAACAATAATTTATCGACCAATTTGCCGGCATTGATATCTCGCGATTAAACGCTCCACATCCGGCGATCGCTGAAACTTCTCTTCTGTCCAGTCGAAATTGCAGCGCGACGAGTTTCGCGCAATATCGATGTGTTTGTACGCCGCTGTCGGCCGTCGTGTCGTCCACGGTCCGGCGAAATATCGTTTTAAAAATTCATAGCGTTATAGGCATGTGAAATATCTACAGCGCCGAAAAAGGTAGTGCCCCGGCTGATGGCCCGGGTGTTGAGTTTAAACTTTATGTGAAAACATGCGCGCGACAGCTATAAGAGGATTACAAATACTAATCTTTGCCGTTCGACATGTTTAGCTTCGTGATCCATTTGTGTCACCGTACGGACCAGAGAGACACTATCGGCGTGATATTTCCGGGACAATTACATTTTTGACATTGAATCCAATTACTTTACGCAGCGTTTCTCGGTTAAATGCAGTGATGATATGTAACAAGCGAAAAATATTTTTGGATGTTATGTAAAAAGTTGAACGGCAGCGTGTGGAATAAATCGCATGGAATTGCAAAATAGTTCTATCGAGTTGAAAAAAAAATGATTGGATACATTGATACCTTTTTCAATTTTCGTACTAATAAATACGGCGTGAACAAATCCTACCGATTATGGACGGTTTTTATCGAGTGTGCACTGTGTACATAATAGAAGTTCGTACAAATTTATTTTTGTAAAACAATAATGTATGATAAAGTGATAATTATATCGCGGCTAATGTTGTTAAAATTATCCGTGTGCAAAACGCTGGAGCACAAATGCATCATTTTATTAATGCGCGATTTATTATCATGGTATAGAATTCATTAATTAATTTCAGCGTGCGGTTCCAAGATGCGGTGATTATTACGGCAGATTTATACCACACGCAGCGAAATTTTGTAATGCGGGTTTATATATTTGTGCGACACTCCCTCGATACGCGACCGCGCGTACCCAATAATTCGTTAAAAGTGCATGACACATAAAATCAAATTCATATGTAATTTTACGTTTCTTTTTTTTTCATTATTATTATTGAACAAAATTGATTTTATCTCTACGCTTAAAATATCGTCGCCGCGTATATTACGAGCGTAATGATAATACATCAATGTACACGTCCGACTTCGCGTATAAATGCGCTACGAGGCGTACAAATGCGCGCAATTCTATGCGCAACTGCGAATAGCTTAATAAGAGAGAAGACGTATATTCCCGGAAACTTATGCTTAAGATCCGTGTCTCAACATAAAGAAAGCGCGTCGCGTTATATGATAAGACAGGTTGCCGTTGAGACGGGAAAATTCGATATAAGCTGCCGCAGAGTTTACAGTATCGCGCACTCTTCGGACGCACTTTATGAAATTTACACTAACTGCATTACCGTGTCTTCTACGCCCAGCTGAATACAATTTCGCAAGAAATATAAGCTCGGGTGACGTTACACCGTATATCATTTTCGAACTGAAAAATCTTTGTTGCAAATTTATTTCTCCCGCTCATGCACAGAACCGCAATTTATTATTCTTTTAATCATTTCGTACTTTTATGTGAGATGCAGCAAATCTGTATTCCCATAAACACCGCCATGGCTTTCTTGCACTAACTTTTTTATTTTATATACAACATATCTCTCATGTACAAACAATTCCATTCACAAACATTTTTTGTGTAGACTTGTATAAATTCTATATTTTACGTTGCACGATGTATTTTCGGATTTCAAGTTTTCTCATTTACAGTATTGACGTATAGTTACATTTACCGAGACTTAAAGGGCGCGAGTATCGATCGAATCCATTGGATGAGTTTACAGGACGCTTTTATATCGTGTCGCTTCGAATTCTTTCAGAATAAGTTAATTGGAAAACTTTCTATAGTTTTCTGTGTTTCGTATTTTTGTTCTCTCTCAAAACACACGGTTTGCTTGCTTCGAAGATTTCCGTAATCCTGAGTCAGCATCTTTGCACTACACGTGTAAGTTAAATGGTTTCTTGTAGAGTCGATTCTGTAACATCATCAAGAGTAGTTTGCGCCCGCCAGTGCTCGATATTTCAAAGTACGCTATATATAAGCTTGCAAAATGTTACAGCGCGTTCCTTATGCATCAACGAGGTGTATATCCCGTGCTACTTTTTAGTCACACACCTAATAATGTGGAGTAATGTAACGACAGATCGCTAACTTGGCGAACGTATCTGATATAAAGTGCCCCAAAGTTTTATTTTTTAAGTCTTTAAGCAACGCATCGATTTTTTATGAGTTATACGCTCGAAAAGAATGCAGTGGCAGACCTGATGCAAGGAAAGTCGCCTTTTCTCGTCAGCATTAGCATGCGAAAGAGTTGTTTTGCAATTATTTATAATACATTTCAAATAGTTAAATTTGGTTGATTATTTATGTTTGATTATATAGTTACATTTCTTTTCGATATATTATACTATCATCATAAACATTTTAAAAGGCATCAAAGTAGGAATTATATTACGATAAGTTTTGAATGGAACAATTTGAATTATTAGAACAATTTTTATTATTTAAGAAACGAAGAAGACGATGTAGAGCAGCAGCGATATCTATTTTGCACAATTACTGATAAAGTTGCAAATAATTTTAATTATGTTTTTTTATAATTTGTGAATTTAAAATTTGTACACAGTATATAGGTATACTAACTGACGTGATAAGGCAACTAATTTGTACTATCGATGTATTGTTCGAGTATTGTGAAAAATAACTCGGATTATTTTGAATATCCAATGCTAAGTGGCGATAATGCTCTTCCTGACTCGACAGGATCTATCTCTATCGCGCGGTATTGGAGATCAATTAATTGTTATCCCCCGTAAATAACCCTCGCGTATAATGTTCATCACGCAAATAAGGAAGTGGCTACTAAGAGCTGACAGTATCGGAACAAGCACGTACCGCAGAATCACTTTTCTTCGTAGCCACGAATTACTTCGCGGGTGTCATTGGTATTTCTATTGGAATTTCCAACATTGGAGTTTCGCATGACCTTGGTGAGAAGAATGTCCCGAGAGAAGTTTGATATTCAAGGCACGTAATTATCCGAACATTTGTCTCTTCACACCTGAGTAATATGTTATTGCAGCGCAAGCATATTAAAAATCCATAGCATGTGCGGGATATTGAACGGACTATATCTAAAATATTCCTCAAATAATGTCTCTTTAATATCTTTTTAATCTCAATACTCAAGAAGACTTGCATTATAATATAAAGTTTTAGTGTGTGTGTGTGTGTGTGGAACTTCTTAAAAATATCAATCTTATCATATATTACACTGTTTAATCAAAAATTATTTCCTTTTTTTAGCACAAGAACGAAAATAATCGCGTCTTATAGTTTTTTGGATACTGAATACGATCCCGTTTACCAAATTGCTCTATCATCGTCACAATTTGAAGAACTTTGCAGTTAAAGTTGTAAAAAGGGCTGTTTTAGTGTATTTGCACTGATATTATAATAACGATATTCCATATCGGGTTTTACAATTGGCCTAATACTGGGCCAGTATAACTAATACTGTATTAGTTATACTAGCCCAGTATTGGACCGATTGTAAAATTCTATATGGGATAAAGTGTGGGGAAGTTTTTATTGCAATCAAAATTAAGTATGTTGTTAGGACTTTCAGCCCTTAAAAGGAATTTCTTGTGTCAATTATGGTTAAAAAGATATTGTTAATTAACATTCAACGTCCCAAAAAAAACTACGGAAAACGATTATTCTCGTTCTTGTGCATTTTTTGTTGAACAGTGTTATCTCTAAATAATTAATATGTTTAATGTTTTTTAAATTTATATAGGCAGTGTGTACAAATGTAAATATTTAGGCTATGGAATGCCAAGCATCAAATCTCACGAAATTAGTCGAAGGATCGTAGACGCGCGGCCACAGCTGGTTCGGAAAGTGCGATCGGTACAAAGACGGTTTTACGAGGCGTCGCGTCACGGAGTTTCACGCTGCCGAAGTATTAGTGGCGAGCTTCGTGCAGACGTAATCTCAGATATTGTTCCGGTCCCGCGCAAGATTGGATTCGGCCGCTCGGAATTGCGGCATTACCGCGACGGCCACTCGCTAAAGAGAAAAGATGGGATTGTAAAATTATGAAGTGAGATCACCGCGATTTCTTAAGGGGTGAATGGAGGCGGCAACGCCTCAGGCGGCGTCGGTATCGTACGTGCTCGCGAAAGTTGGAGCACGGGTTTGGCTCGTCGTTGCCGTCGTCGTTGAGAGTTACTCGCGTCGGCGCTCGCTTTCAGAGACCGATAGAGTGCACACTCTACGGACTTGTTGATGCATATCCTCTCGCGCAGGCATTTTCGCGTGCGACATTATGTAACTTTTGAAAGGTCGCGCGTACATTGCGCGCCGGGAATCGATGCCGGAGTAATATGCGTGCGTGGAATACGTCCCGATGTTACGTTTCTATATACTTTCTCGCGTAAGTCATCGTTTTCTACGCCTTCAATCCCTCATCCCCCGGAGATACAGCCCGCAACAGTAGGTGATCACGATTCGTTGTATTTTTCATCTAACGCCTGAAAATTGAGCGTGGAAGAGCGATTTCTATACAGCGGAAAAACGTAGTCGGATAACAGCGATAATGTATCGATTGGTATCCGTTTGTGTATTAAGTGATTAAATGCGCAATTATGTCAAACTTTAGACGACTTTAAGGAATATTAAATGCTATTGAATTACCTTGATACAGAGCATATCAAAATAACGAGGTAACTATAAGAAGAATAATTTGAAGGAAATATTTCCTCTATAAACAGACAAACGTCCCGATGAGAAAAAGTACACAAAAGCTGACGGTAATATTTAAAAGCACATTTTATATTCCACGCCTCGGGAGAATTGTATTGTTTTAAAGTACGAGTTAGATCTGCAAAAGAAATGGCGTGGAAAGGAAGCAAAGAAGGCACGATCGCAAGACGGACGCGCGATGTGCGGGGTAGATTTACGTACCGCATCTTTGCGCTCAATGGTTATCGATAGCGGCTTGAGTGGCTGCGAAACTTTGTAGCAGCGCGTAAACTTTGCAACGTTGCCATTCGCGTGAATCCGAATGTGACAGTTTTGAATATAGGGTGGAAAGTTCCGCATTGTGCTGCGCGCCGCACACACCGCTACTCGTTAACTCTTCTCTCCGTGGCATTTAAAGCGGCCCCTATACTGCATTATCTCGCGAAACAATCGCTACTTTGTTAGTCATCGCATTGTACCGTGGTACATTCAACTTCAAAGGTGCGAATGTGCTTCGTTAGTATACCGCCCAATCGTCGAGATTCTCGTATTCTTACCAGTCGTTTCCGAGGTTTGTTTCCCTAGTCGATAAAAAGTTACGGAATAACGTGAATTTCATTATTTCTTAAACACGCATGTTCCTTAAATCAAACATGATTTAACAGAAGTTTGTTAATCTTTATTGACACGTTTTCTATAAAACAAGCACCACATTTTTAAACTTTCTATTATTTTCTAAAGGGCATGCAGAAATATTCGTAATGTATATTATTTATTACTTGTTGGGTTCTCATTTCACTAAAAAATTCACATACTATTACAATTACAAATTGCTACCGCAAGGTTCATTATTGCTATTGTGAACATAAGTGTAACTAGAATATGGTTATTGTGATTGCGACTAGGTATTGTCAATGTAATTTGGTATTTATTAATTGCAACCGCAACTCTGTTTAATACTAGCGTGATCCATAATTGCCTATATTATTAACGTTGTTGCATTCACAACACCTATTACACGACGTGTCTCCGAAATACCACGTTGAACTTACGTTGATTATGCGAAACATAAATATATGCCGGAAGTTATATCTAACGTAAAATGTCTCAAAAATTGGATCAGTAGCCCAGGAATAAATGTCTCGAGCACACGAAGTGTTTCCATTTAAAAAAAAGTTACTTATTTGCAGAATACACATATACAAATGTGTTTTTATCCAACTATGTAATAATCATTCTCTTCTTTTTCTTATCGTGATTTATATTTAACATTTTGACTGCCTAACTGGCATTTGACTGGGAGTTTAATATTCGGCTGTGCCATGGGAGACTCAAAATCGAGAAATATGCGGTTATTTATAAAATATGTAGAGTCAGATTACAAAATAAATTATATCAACAAAATAAATAAATAAATATAAGAAACAGCTTAATAATTTATTTTTAAATATAAGAAATATATTTATTTTTTACAACAGTAGGTATATATTTGATAATATAATTTTGAATAGAATAAATAAAACTTGTTACTCACAAATCGATAATAATAAATCTTTTCGTAATTGAAACAAATATAAGCAGAAAAATAAAGAAATTAATAATTATGTTTTAAATAAATATATTAAAGAACGGAAAACATAATACAATAATGACTATAAAATTTCTAATTTTATATTTAAGTAAATTAACTTTGTTAAAAATTATTAATAATAAAATATGGAAGATTTGAATATCTTAATAGCAAAGCAGTTTATATTTTCTAATTTTATTAATAGACATTTTGCTGACCCCGTTTTAAATGTCGATAGTAAAAGGTCGATATAAAAGAACTTGTAGAATGAAATATAATCTTCTGAAAAGCCAAGTATATGTATAAATAACTTTGAATTGTCCAGAAAACTAGACAGTAAACTATTGTTTCGATACTCTTTTCGAAAAGAATTCCTGCGCAATGCGACATCGTATACTGATATCTTAAAATTTTTCTATATTGATAAGAACATCGCGTATGTATATAATATTAATCCATAAAATGTATTTAAAGTTTTATTTTTATTTTTAAACATTTAATTTATTTTGTTTTGTATTAATTCTGAGATATTTATTCAATTATCTAATATTATACGTCATATATTATTAATTGCATCAAATTTTATTAATTATAATCAAATATAATTAATTATATTAATTATAATAAGCTATTTTATTGGAATTTTATAATTACTACGTGAACACCGCAGAAAATTATTATGTTAGACGTGATATACATATTATATAATTGTTTTATCTTTATATTATTCTAGAAGACTTACGCGAACAATGTTATACACTGTGCGCTGTTCACTTATTTGTCACGCGAATACACAGATAATATAATCGATTGTCATCCTTCACTCGTCGAAAGAAAAAGTATCGTGCGAAATACATAGGTTTTTAGTGAAGCTTTTTACGTAAGATGCACATCTGTCATTTCTCGATCTTTTTTCTAGGATGCATACGCGATTCCTTGAGATCCTGGCGCCTCCCTTTCCCGAGGAGTCTCAGGTGAGCCCGATCCCGGAAGCTGCGAAGGGAGAATGGGCTGCGCGCGGTTGCGGGTGGCTCGTCGATCATCGCTGTAGGTCAGTATAGTCGATCCATCTTTGTAAAGCAACCCTTGTCGATGAGGGTACTGTCACGAACTCCTGTTTATCTCCCACAGGAATACGTATCGTGAATTCCCGCGACAAGGTAAACTCGCATGTTTTTGGCGTAAATTGACCGATTACAACGCAGACACGTCGATGATATTCTCGCGACGCGTTACGAATCTAATTTGTCCAACTGTTCGCCGGCGAGAAACGGATACAGAGATCCGCGAAAATTCCATACGTTTATTCAAAATCTCGCTGTATCAAGTAATCTAAATAAATACGAAAAGAGAGAGTGTGTTTTATCTACACACAAATATTAATATTCTCATTGTATAATATTTTAGATAAATTTTATAGATGTGTATATATAAATATATATATATATATATTAAGAATATTTATTATTTTATTATTAATAATATAATTATTATATTTTATTTAATATTAAGCTTACACTGGCTGCAATCTCTATTCAGTGCGAACAATGCGCTGGATACATAGCGGCAGTAACGACTCGATAACGCGTCCGAGTTTTATCGATGCGAGTCTTTCCAGCTGTCGCGTCTCGTTTTCCGAGAAATTTGTGTCCAATAAATCTGGATTTGCCGACCATTCTGGCTTCGGGCTATCTCGCCAATACAGCACGGCGAAATTTCCGAGCTAACAGGTATAAGGGACCGCCATCTTGATATTGATCTTGTACCGGTTTCTTGGCATTTCCGGCTTGTTCTGCCGCTCTATGTGATGTTAGAACTATGTTAGCTGTTCTGAATAGGAATTTGGCGCTAACTACAAGTAGTCTCACGATTACGGGTAACAGAGCGTTGCTAATATCGCGTCTCGGGAAAGTCTTACATATAATCAGGATGTGATACGGAACCATGGTTGTATGCCTGACACCGACTTTGATCTTCAATGGAAGATCACCACGAAGATAACTTTGAATATATATATAGTTGCAAAATAAATAATTTACTCTTACGAGAAATCCTTACAAATTGACTCTAGCAATGAAATGACGTATATGATAAAGTTCAAAATAAAACATACTTCTCTTATTGTTATTTTTTTGGAGACTACTTTTATTTTTTTTTGAGACTTTGATTTATTGAGTAATTTAAAGTTAATTTTGAATAAAGATTTAATTAAATGTCGCTTTTTTTTAGAATTAAATATTTTTTAAGGAAAAATAAGTTCTGAATTAATAAAAGCATCTATAATAACTAAAAGAGGAATGATCTTGATTTATATTCATCGTGTTATTAAGTATCTATTATCTTATTAATAAGCTGCAGCTACCCTGGTAGAAATTTTGACTGGGCGCTTGCATGGCACTGACCAGCGTGCCACACTGCCATTTCAGGAGCTGGCATGGCACGCTGGTAAGCGCCATCCGCGAAACGTCACGTTTTGCCCGCTAGCGCCACAGATCTGACGTGGATGCTGGCATGGCGCTGGCATGGCGCTAACATGGCAGCGGTATTATATGATATTCACCTGGCATAAAAAAAATTATTTTTTTTTTCGAAATTTTATTACTATTTTATAACTAAATTTGTTTCTTAAGATGCAGTCTATGATTATAAATATTTTCTCGTATTTGAAAAAAACACTTACCTTGGTGGGATCGAACTCGGGACCTCTGGATCGTGAGTCAACTGCCTTACGTGGTCGGCTACTTCTTAATTTGATGTAAGTGTTATATATAGTCTACATATGTCATAATCAGCGCAAATATATAATTTTTCAAAAATCATCTTAAGAAACAAATTCAGTTTAAAAAGAGTAATAATTATTTAATATTTTGTTTTTATTTATATATTTTATTTATAAATTATTTATATAAATTTAATTTATTATTTATTATTTATTGCCGAACCAAATTATTTATTATTATACCATTTATTTATTATTATTTATTATTGTTTATTATTTATTATTATTTATTATTTATTATTATTATTTATTATCATTTATTATTATTATTATTTATTATTATATATTTATTATCATTTATTGCCAGATAAATTAGTAGAGCCCTGCCAGCCGAAGGACCCCGGCCGCGGCAGGTGAAAGATAAAACAATCCTCTTCTCTCAATTTTAACATACATATGCGTTAATAATTTTCTAAAACAATTAAGAAGTTGATATAGAAGCCAAAGAGAAGAATCTCGACAGCACCTAATGTGGCGCAAGTGTGGATCGCATTAGAAACTCAGTCAAATCCAGACCTGCGCCCGTTCAATTTTATGTAAATGCCATATTAGGCGCGAACATGGCCCTGATATGGCTCTTTCCAGTTTTTAGGATAAGGCTGTGGCGTGGCAAACTTGCATGGCGCTGACAAGTGTCGTGGCGCTGGCAAGGCAATTTCTACCAGGGTATATCAAAATCTTTTCAAGAAAATTTTCCAAGAAATTTCCCCTTTATTAATGTAATATCGCACGACGGCGTGAGCCATCGCATTTAGGACAAATTTACAGGTGAAATTTTTTCGATCGCGTTTCATTGTAGCCACGCTAAAGTTAACGTGGTGGAACAGCCCTGGTAAGTGCCGAGAGTTCTAGTTCTTGCTCGTTTACATGCAAATTAGATATATTTCACTCCGAGTTAGATGATATCGAACTCTACACGTTCGTAGCTCGCGTCTGTGACCCAATGTCACGGCCAATATACCGAAACTTTGAAACAACGCGAGACAGATCTGCAGTGCAATGATACGTGCAAAGGTACGATAATTGTTCAGCCAGCAATTTGTATTAAAAAACGTACGTTCTTTTTGTATCTTATCGACATGCTGTCTAAAGATATTAAAGAATCATATAATATTAAACGTTAAGCGACACACATGTCGATAATTTTTATCTCGATTATAAATAAAGGTGTCTTAAGACATTTCATTCTCAGTTACGAGCGAGTTACATCGAAAGGTATCGGAGTTTACATCGATAATACCGCAACCGTTTAAACGCAGAGCCTTAAGTTGGATGAAACCCACACCATCACTTACATATTATATCGATATTATTGAAGTTTGTAGCGCAAGTAATGGCGTGTCGAGGATGATGTAAATAGCTTCGCAATAATCGGTTGCCACAGGAACCGCTTTGTCACATCGCAACACACTTATGTCGATATATTCTCGACTAAACTCGATTTACCGTACGCGCGCTGGTATGTAACCGCTTTATGGCATGCATTACACACTTACGTTCCCTGAAATTCTGTTTATATATACGCCCTGCTAGAAACGCGTTCCACGGCCCATATCGCATACCACGGACAATCGTTTATCCCTATAGCCTTATTACAATTGTCGCAATATGTTGCGGCGAAGCATAGCGCGCGGTCCGCATGCTTGGCGCGGAGGAATTGTTCCGCAACGCCTGTAATTATTTCGTAAAGTTGCGGAGGAAAGGACCGAAAAAAAGAGGGACAAGAGAAAAGGAGCGCGGTTCTTTGCGTGTATAATTTTATTTCCAAGCGTGCACTTGGCACATTTTACGTTATCTGCATCCATATTTTTTTGGAATGCGGTTTTACTCCCTGCAGGTGCACTCATTCCTGCATTATCGGTAAATTTCTTCGGAGCAAGCCACGTAATCGAATAATTTCGAGGATTTCGTGCCG
This sequence comes from Temnothorax ravouxi, assembly GCA_030770255.1. Lineage (NCBI taxonomy): Eukaryota > Metazoa > Arthropoda > Insecta > Hymenoptera > Formicidae > Temnothorax > Temnothorax ravouxi. Next base: position 41,212 of record JASTWP010002475.1, read on the forward strand.
GTATTAAATTGCATGCCAACTTGCGGCTTTAACATTGCCTTCCCTCAACATGGCTGGAATCGAATTGCGGAGCTTCGGGCACCACCAAGGACTATTTCATATGATTCTCACCTTTGATGACAAAATCTACCTCGTTTGTTCTCGCGATCCTATGTGGGCAAATCTGATTATTTCGATTCTCACATTGCGTAATATTCACTTCCACGCGTCAATATCCTATCAAGATTCTGAGAATAATTCGGTTATTCTGGATGCAAGTAAAATATAATAAATTTTGTAGCAAATTACAATAATTTATTTTGTTTTATTGATATATCTAGATATTTCTCTTAGAAGATATAAATAATATTTTCAATAATGTATAATTATACAAATTGATTAGAATAAATGAAATACGATAAGATACAACTCCATTATATTGATCTGCCGTTATTTCGATCTTAAGAAGAAGTGATATTAAATTCCGGATAGTGAACGAAGAAATATTGGGAATCACTAATCTCGAAAAGCAATTGGAAAGTTGCGCTACTGCCTCGGGATAAAGAGGAAGTTCACGTTTTTCTAAAAACGTCGTTTTTCTTTCTTTGCAAAATTGGAGAACTGCAACAGAAAACCGTTATACGAGTGCGCCGCTCTTGATTGACCTCAATCGAATATCCGATAGTTTGCTGCTGAGTAGATGCGGAATGCTGTACAATGAGTAGATAGGCGATCGTGCAGGTGGCAAAACACATTTATACAATATACAGTACGATTTAATTTTATCAATGTTTTACAAATCATTTACTATTGTCTCGAAGT
>JASTWP010002476.1:0-42007 GCA_030770255.1 Temnothorax ravouxi
CGATAAAGGATATGGCGATAATTTCGATATGAATGTAGACGAGGATCGCGCGTTAACGACGACAGTGATTACTTCAGTGATGAAGACGACAATCATGAAGAAGTCATCGATAGAATAGTGCTAAATTTACGTAAGACATTGCGTAATATATTTTTATATTATTCAACGGGTGGTGCACTTGCACTATGTGCTCCGTGTATGGCTGCTCTATAGATCTTGATTTCGGCATGTACGCTCGCCTAAAAACACTTTCGTTGAGAGACGCGGAACGATGCATGGCCGGTATTGTTCAAGATGTCGTGAATCATTGTACATGATATTTCCGCGTATATATGTGCCCGATTTGCACACGATAAGAAAAAAACATTATCGCGGCTCTTAAAAGTTGATACTCAGTGAACAATAATTTCGAGGCAACAATGGATGTAGATTCATCCGACGAGGATCGTCCGTTGTCGCCGGACAGCACTTACAACAGCGACGAAGACAATAACCGTAGAGAAGTTGTGAAAAAAATAGTGTCGCGTCCCGAATTTTTAGCGCTGGATGGACGTACAAAGTGTTTGCGCTATTTATTTTTATTTTGAATACGGTTCAGATAACTTGTGCTATTCGTGTATGATCGCTTCACCAGACACTGGTGAGCACATACGTGAACGTCGAGAGCATGTAACCGAGCCGTACGACGTAATGACCGTTCAATTTGGCACAGATTGTCGTAATACTCCATTGTTCCAAATATATCCATGCAACATGTGCCCGATTTGCATGAAGTGATAAAAACATTGTCGCGAGGGGGACATTATATAACGTGTGCGCAACATGGTGTGTTCGTGAATAAAGTATAACCCAATTTAGTTAGGCTATGATCCCATTTAGGCTTAACCGATGTAATAGAACGGAATTATGAAGTTGAAAGTTTTTGAAGAATGATGAAGACGAACGATTGAGGGATGTGCAGTATATCACAGGGCGATTTCTTCGCGATCGGCATACTCGGGACAAGTAAAAACGCAGTAAACGCATTGTCAGCGAGGAATCGACGAAAGATTGGGGATGTGCGACGAATATCACCGGTGCAGTTTCTTCGCTCGCGCGATCAGCGAACTCGGCATACGCGGGACCAGTCAACGCATCGCCAGACAAGGAATCGATATCGATACCGAGCATTCTTATGACTGGGACTTTAACGTGAAACGAAAAGTGTATCGACAGCTGTGGAACGATTGCGATGCTGACAACTAGATTTGCCAGCTCTAGTGAATATTACGTTAAACCGGACTATTGGAAGTATCACTTTTGGGCGATTGAAATTTTTTCGGAAGATCGAGGATGGTGGTTGTGAAGCAATGTACATTAAGATTCATACAGGTATTGGGAAGTACGTTGAAATTATTGGTGATGAACAATTCGAAACGTATGTATATGTACCATGACCTCAATAATCCTAATCATCTATTGATGCTTCAAAGAATCTTCGAACGTGACCGTGATGATATTGATAATTGGAGCTTAATTATTTTGATACCCCCTTCTTCTTTCCTTATCCGTTTATGTCTGCGCACTATGCCATTCAATATTGCAAACGATATTGTCCAGCGTGTGATCGAGTCACGTGCAAGTGCTCCATCGAAGAATGTGACGTGATCTAAAAAAAAACATGGAACATCCCGATGAAACGGAACGCGACCTGGTGGAACGATCCAACGAAATCGCTTCTTTGGCGAATATTTTGCATGGGAACAGCGATGCGAGGAATTTATTGAGCAGCTCGAAGAAGACTGTCGTTCCAAACGTCCGCGGGTCTCAGACGGCTCTCAACTGTCGGAAACAGGTCATCTTTAGTGGCAAGAATCGCGCGACTCGATGGTGCGAAGACTCTATTACAGAGACGGTTCGTACATATCGTGGTGCGTGAGTACGCGGCGGTCAGTAGTAGTAACGAAAACGCGGAAAGACTCGTGTGGCGAGAGATTGATGCCGCGTTCGAACGGCGTGTATTGACCGGTGCAGTGATAAATATCAATTACATCGAACCGCGAAAATTTCTCGAAGATGCCGAAGTCATTGTGCTCGATCATGTGCAAAACGTCATAAACACACGCAAGTGTAAAGATAAACACCGTGTTCAACGGCGAGTTTGTGACGGGTGGCAAACGTGACAATAAAAGTTTCAACACGAGTAACTGTGAACTCTTTCGTTCGTTCGAACGGTCCGATCTGCGCGAGTGGTACAAGCTACACGTTATCGAGCCCACATTAGCGAAACTCGAGGAGTTTCAGGAACGCGATAGCGGATGGGCGTTGTCGCGTATACTCAATTTGACAGTGAACGTGAACAAGTACAATCCTTTGCGCGCGGGATGTTACATCAATTTATCGGAAAAAATTAAATTAAAAAAAGCGGTAATCAACGTGCAGTCTATGGACAATGCGTGCTTTGCGTGGTCAGTGGTCGCCGCGCTGTATCCTGTCAAGGTCAATAATAATCGGGAATCCTCGTACCCTGATTACAAAAATATATTAAATTTACAAGACATTGAGTTTCCAATGACTTTGAAACAAATTAAAATTTTTGAAAATCACAACAATATATCCATCAATGTGTATACCATCGAGGGAAGGAAGACGCCGAACGTTCTCCCGATACGGCTCACCGACCGGAAGAGAGAAAAGCACGTAAATCTGCTGTACGTGCAGGACCCGCGAGACGACGTAGGACATTTCGCTTGGATAAAAAATCTATCCCGCCTCGTGAGCTCGCAATTGAGCAGGTACCATGGTCGGAAATACTTTTGCGATCGTGAGTACTTATACTCCTTTTAATAAAATTATAAAATATTTTATTTTTTTATTTAATAATTTACAAAATTGTGTTTTTTTTGCAGATGTTTACATTATTTTCATTCGAGCGAGAAATTGAAAGCCCCACGGTGTAGACTGCCGAGAGATAAACAACTGTGCCATCCGACTACCGAGCGAGGACGACAAGTGGCTGAGTTTCAAAAATCACAGCAGGAAGGAACGACTTCCATATGTCGTATACGCCGACCTGGAATGTACCCTCGAGAAGGCGGATGCGGATCCGACAACGTCCACGTCTAGGTCTCAACATCATCGGGTATTTAGCATAGGATACTACGTGCGGTGCTCGTACGACGACTCGTTATTCCGCGTATCGATTTTCGTCGCGATAAGGGATTGCGTCGCGTGGTTCGCCGAGGAACTAAGACGTTTAGCACACGACGTAAAGAACATTTTGTCTGATAATATACCCATGGCGGATTTCACGCGAGACGAGTGGAAAAAGTTTAACAGCGCAACGCACTGTCACGTGTGCGAAAAACCGTTCGAGCCTAGACGACGTGCGAGTACGCGATCACTGTCACTTGACCGGTAATTATCGAGGTCCCGCGCATTCTAATTGTAACTTAAATTATAAAAATTCTCACTTCATTCCCATAGTATTTCATAATTTAACGGGTTATGATTCTCATTTTATTATAAAAGAAATTGCCACCGCGTACGAAGGACGTGTAGAATTACTCCCAATCACGAAGGAAAAATACATTTCGTTTACGAAGAATGTTAAAGGCACTGAGGATAAAGACAAGCAAAATTGCATCAAATTAAGATTCATCGACTCGTACAAATTTCTTAGCACGAGTCTCGAAAAATTAGCATCCTTCCTCGATAAGAATAAGTTAAAAATTATACGTTCAAAATTTTCCGCGTTATCCGACCAAGATTTCGAATTATTGACGCGAAAAGGTGTCTTTCCGTACGAGTATATTGACTGCGTCGAAAAGTTGGAGGATGCGTGTTTACCATCGCGCGACTCGTTTTACAGTTCATTGACAGGCGACACCGTATCCGAGAGCGATTACGCGCACGCCGTCAACGTCTGGCAGCGGTTCTCCGTTCGAACCTTGGGCGAATACAGCGATCTGTATTTGAAGACCGATGTCTTGTTATTGGCCGACGTTTTTGAAAATTTCCGCGACAGTTGTATAGCGAGTTACGGACTCGATCCCGCGTACTACTACACTTTGCCAGGTTTCACATGGGACGCCATGTTGAAGCATACTCGCGTAAATTTCGAACTGCTCACAGACATTGACATGGTCATGTTCGTCGAACGCGGTATACGCGGTGGTCTGAGTCAATGTTCAAACAGATACGCGCTGGCTAATAACAAGTACGTGCAGACGTACGATTCATCGAAACCATCCTCGTACTTGATGTATTTCGATGTAAACAACTTGTACGGCTGGGCGATGTGTCAGCCACTGCCCTACGCAGATTTTCGATGGGTCAAAGACGTCTCAAATTTCGAGTTTAGCGCGATCGCTTTGGACTCGCCCAAGGGTTATATTCTCGAAGTCGATCTCGAGTATCCGCAGCATAAACACGACGCACACGCCGACCTACCGTTCTGTCCGACGCGCGATAAACCGCCAGGCAAACGGCAGGACAAACTTCTCGCCACGCTGTACGATAAAAAGCGTTATGTCATACATTACCGCAACCTACAGCAGTGCACGCGCCACGGCCTTCGCGTCACAAAGATACATCGCGTATTACAATTCGCTCAATCTCCATGGCTCCGCAATTACATCGAACTTAATACAAAATTTAGAACACTGGCCAAAAACGATTTCGAGAAAAATCTGTATAAATTGATGAACAACGCGGTTTTCGGGAAAACGATGGAGAACGTTCGAAATCACGTTGATGTAAAATTATTAACAAAGTGGAACGGTAGATACGACGCGGAAGGCAATGATCGCGCGACCAAATTTTCACAGCAGGAGCGTTTTTTTCGGAAAATCTGATAGCCGTTGAACTGCGAAAACTCGAAGTTAAATTTAACAAACCTATTTACGTCGGCATGTGCATTCTCGACATATCGAAAGTTTGTTTGTACGAATTTCATTACGAGTACATGTCTCCCCTGTATGAAGACATGTGTAGAATTATGTACACCGATACGGACAGTCTGATATATCACGTAAAGTGCGAGGATGTGTACAGGGACATGAAACGCGATATCGCTAGATTCGACACGAGCGATTACGCGATCGACAACCCGTACGGTATAACGCTCGAGAACAAGAAGGTGCCGGGCTTGATGAAAGATGAAAACAACGGTGCGATCATGACCGAATTCGTCGGACTCAGGGCGAAAATGTACGCGTTGAGGGTGGATGGTAAGAAAGACTGTAAAAAAGCGAAAGGTGTCAAGAGCAACGTCGTAGCGCGTACTATAACGTTCGACGATTACACGCGGTGTCTGCGAGACGAAATTGAAATGACGCGGCAGCAGTCCTGTATACGATCGAAGTTGCACGAGGTGTACACCGTGTCCGAAACAAAAATCGCTCTGAGTCCGTACGACGACAAGCGATATATTATACCTAATTCGACCGATACGTTACCGTGGGGACATTACCGAATACCTTTGTAACGTGTGTATAAAAATGTATAACGTATGTATTGTATAACGTATGTATAGTATAACGTATGTATAGTATAACGTATGTACAGTATAACGTATGTATAGTATAACGTATGTATGTATAGTATAACGTATGTATAGTATAGTATAACGTATGAATGCATGTAGTAACGTATTGTGAGTGTTATATTACAGTATTTGAAAGAATATTAATAAATAAATATATTGCACACATATGTGTATTTCACATACTTTATGTTTATTTCATATTTCAAACATTTACATGTATTCATATTGCATATTTTTATGTCATGAATAAAAAAGTTTGCCCAAAATTAAATAACATTATCCTTGGATATCCATGAGTTGTGCGATCCATCGAATCCCAGCCATTTAACGTAAACCTCGTCGCCCCTCCTGCGCAGTACTTTCTCCACGAGATACACGTCCGGATAAGTCGCGCGATGCAACTCGTGCTCGTAGAACCCTCCGGAGACGGATTTTCCACGATAGTCCTCGAGTAGATAGGTTACGGGATTGGTACGCTGCACTTTAACGATTTTAAACACCTCGGTGGTCCAATTCGGCGTGTAACCCTTCTCGAAAATCGTCTTGTATTTGCTAACGCGCACCGAGTCACCCACTTTGAATTTTGCCGGACCCGCGATTTTTATCGCGCTGTACACCGTAGCCAAGAGTATTTCGGCTTTCGCGGGGGTAACGTCGACGGGTCGCATGCCGATGGTTCGATGCTTGCGCGCGTTGTAATCCGACACGAGTCGCGGCAACGTGTCGACCCACTTGTAATTTCCGTTGAGCGTAAACATCTTTTACATGTTGTTCTTTAACGTACGATTGAATCGCTCGACGACCGACGCTTTCAACACCGAATACGTGGAATAATGATTGATGTTGTGTTTTTTCACGAGACGTTGCACGTCGGTGTTGTAAAATTCCTTCCCCATGTCGGTTTGTAGATTACTAGGGCACCTCCCGCTGCGTCGAATTATCTCAGCGATAGCGTCGGCTGTCTCGCTGCCGCCTTTACCCTTGAGCGGCACGGCCCACGCGTACTTGCTCAACACATCGATGACGGTGAGTATGTAGTAGTAGCCTCCGTTGAAACGCGAGTACGGACGCATCTCGACGATGTCAGCCTGCCACAGGTCGTCGTACCCTCGCACTATGACGTGTCTGCGGGGAAAATTTCTTCTCGCCGGTGCGTGCAATTCGTCCACCAACCGTCGTTTTTCGATATTTTTATCCGCATCGGTCGATTTTAACGGTCTCATGTTTCGTTGTCGCCGTTTCTGCTTCTAGTGCATCGTTTGTAGCAATTTCCGAACAGTTCGTAACCGCTTCTGAACAGTTCGTAACCGCTTCTGAACCATTCGTAACCGCTTCTGAACCATTCGTGAATCGTTCGTTGTCGCTCGTCGTCGTCAGTTAACTGCTTCTTACCACTCATCGTCGTCGTCGTCGTCGACGTTCTTTAGCCGTTTGTAGCCTTTCCTGTCTCCGCGTAATTCGCAGCTGTTTTTAAACCGCTCGCAATCGTTTTTAAGCTGTTTTTGAACCGTTTGACAACCGTCCGACAATCGTTCTCGAACCGCTAGACAGCCGTCCGACAACCGTTCTCGAATCGTTCGTTGCCGTTCCTCACCGTCGTTAATGAACCGTTGCTTCTCTTCACTCGTCGCCTTTCGATAGTCGTTTCTGCTGAACCGTTTGTCCATTCTTGTTCGTTGTCGCGTCTGATTCAACGATATTCGCACGTCGAAGGGCGTTTATCGCAGTTTGTAACGCTTGCAGATCTTTCTCGAACGCAGTCAGCTTTTCGTCTGATTCTTTTCGTTAATTGCTCAATATTTTAAAGAATTGATCAACGTACAGTTTGTTGACCGCGTCACCGTCAGTCTCAGGTTGCGCTACGCGACGAATCTTGTGCGACTTTGCGTCAAAGTCCGTGGCGGCGCGACACAGAGCGTTATTGCGCACGAAATTTCTCATTAATCCGCTCCACCGATGGTACGAAATAGCGTTCGTCGCGTCTCCGCTGTGCTCGAACGATCCAAATTTGTTGATCGGCATTTCGACGCTGATTGAACGGATCGCTGTCGCACCGTTTAATTTATGATAAGCCCGGCTTCGCGAAGTTCCTCGATGATCGACATAATCTCGTTGTCGTGGGCATTGTTGCCGGCGTGGCGCAAAGCGTCGAGCAATTGCAGACGATCCACCAGCTCGTTGGGGTCGTCCCAGTGCACGTAGTCGATCTTATTGTCGGTTAGCGTCATCGCGCGAGGCATGGATAATCCCTTTCCAGATGTTTTCTTCTTGGATTCGGGAGGGAACAACGATGCGATTATATTTAGATACTTGTGTCCACAGTTGCTCTTTACTCGCTCGCGAGGATCATGCTTGATTTTATGAGCACTCGTTGCCAACAGTATGTGCCTGTATTTTTTCATATCTTCTTTCGTGTAGATCTCATCATCGGGCATTCTTTTGAAGATCAACTCGTAAATGCCGGGTGTGCCGCCGTATCGTACGCCATCGACAATTATGGTATCCGCGTTGTCCACTTGAAAACGTTTATTACCTAGCATCAGTCCGTCTTTGCTGAAATAAACGCCGTATGCGCGGTCTATACCTCGATCGGCGCTCAGAAAAGCCCTGATGTACTCTCGGCTCAGCGGACCCAAGTGATCTTGCAACGATTGTAGAAACGTTTCCTGTCCCATCGACGTTTCCAACGTTTTTCGTACGGATGTCGCGATCGAGTCGTCCGTGGTTTCAAAAACATTCGCGCTTGTGAGGAATTCGGGAATTGTATCTTGCACGGTTCCCGTCGTCGTCGTGGACGGTGTGGTGGTTATCGGTAGTACTTTCGTTCGTTTCGATTGATTAGATTTAAGCGGTGTCGATGGGAGATCCAACCAGGAGTCTGATCGTTTTCTCTTTTTCGACGTCGCATCCTCCCAATCCTCCTCATCCTCCTCCTCCTCCCCGCGCTGTTGAACGGATAGCGGTTCGATTTTCGCGTCAGCGTCGCTCTCCGTCGGTTCCTCTTTTTTCACCGCGGTCAAGCTCGAGTTATCGACGATCTTTTTCAGCGGTCCGATGAGAGGTTTAAAGTGCGTGTCCAACTCAATGTCCTTCTCGATCTTACCGGTTTTCAAAGCGCGAAGTTTCTTGCGAATCGAATTACTCGTTTTCGCAATCTCTTTCACGATCTTCTCGCGTTCGCGAATATTCTCGCTCCCGTTGATCGCGGCCATCGCGGGGAAAACAAAGCAGAACGTCGATCTCTATAAGGCTAACGTTTCACCTCCGACGAGGTATCGGCACCGACTGATCGCTTTTGCGGTATCGCGAAACACGTTAAATCCTTTTCTGTATCGGCCGTTCGAAAGCGCGCTGTCCTTGTCTATTACTACGAAACCGTACTTGCATTGCCAACAATCGTGACACAACGAGCAAAATTCGTCGTACGACATGTCGGTATTTACGTGATCGTTGTACACGTGTTTCAAATTGGTACCATCCTGTTTGAACAGGATCAGCAGGTTCGCGTTGTCGCGTATCAGATGTTTAGGTATTCTCGCGTACGTCTGACAGAGATAGAAGGAGTCGACGCTCGAGTGCCTACCCATTGAGAAATACTCTCTCACCGTGTCTTGCTTGTCGCACGCCACGTCATCGAAGACGAAGATCGAGTTTGGACGTGCATCGCTCGGTGGAATGACGTCACTGTTATTGGAGAACGTAAAGTAGCCGATTTCGTCGATCGATGTCAATAAATTCTCCAGATATCGATATTTCGGCTGTTGCAGCGATTTCGAGTACACGTACACGTTTTCGAAACGTACACCGTGCGGACTTTCCAGCAAGCTAATCAGAACGTTGGTTTTACCGCAATTCGAAGGGCCGCAAATGATCGCGCGTGTAGTAGCCGGCAGCATCGTACCGTGCTTGCGTTTCTCCACGTTGCTCCCCATCAACCGTGATCTGTCGTCGCAATTCGTCACGCGAATCGCCAACGGTTGTCGCACGAATCTCATTTCTTTCCACACTGTCGACTTTCTGGCTGACTCGAACGCCTATTTATAGCCGAGCGGAACCGCGAATCGCTCAGTAGCAAAAATGTTCGTTCTACTGTCGAGACCTTCCGATATTCGCGACTTGAGCGCCGAACAGCTGCAATTTGTGCCGAAAGCCGTTCTGCTGCAAACGTGCGGCGATCACGTCCACTACGTGTGGGACAAGCTTCCGGAACATATAAGGGCGGATTTGGAGGTTCAGACGTATCGTCGTTGTTACGAACATTACAATCAACCGTGGCAGCAAACGCACGTCGACGGTCCCGCGCCAATGATAAAGGATTGCGGCGAATGTCAACGAAAAAAAATGGTGGAGGCCTGTTAAATCGCGCGATAAACGCACTTCCGTTCGAATTACACATTCCCAGCTATCAATTTTGCGGTCCGGGAACTCGTTTACAAGATCGATTGGCGAGAGGCGATCAAGGTATCAATCCATTGGACGCGGCGTGTCGCGAGCACGACATAGCCTATTCGCGTAACCGCGATCTCACCGAGAGACACGCGGCGGACGAGATACTCGCTGCAAAAGCGCGGAAACGCATTACCGCGAGAGATTCGACTCTCGGAGAGAGAGCTGCCGCTACAGCGATCTGGGCGACCATGAAGGCTAAGACGAAGCTCGGAATGGGCTTGAAAACGAAAAAATCGAAAACGGTGAAGAAAAAAAAGCTAACGAAAAAACGGATACTTCCGACAGCGAAACGAGGCGGCGTATTGCCGATTCTACCGTTGTTGGGAGTTCTCGGTTCTCTGGCCGGCGGAGCGGCGGGAGTCGTAAAGGCCGTGAACGATAACAAAGCCGCGCGGCGTCAGCTGGAAGAGATGCAACGTCACAATCGTGCCGTGGAAGGTCGCGGACTTTATCTCGCTCCGTACAAATATGGACGAGGGCTGTATCTCGGCCCGCACAAACGCGGGCGAGGAGTAGCGTCAAAAATAAAAAAAAAACGTCAAAAAGACGTTAAATATGCCCGCGGGTATTACGACTAACGTACAATTGAATCGACTGGCAAGGCGTATGCGCGTACCGTTCTTCAGAGGTGTCTTCATACGTGATTCGTTACCGATCGGCGGTGTACGTCGAAACGAGAGCGGTATCGTAAATTTGGGCGATGCAGCGGGTCCCGGTACTCATTGGGTAGCGTACGCGAAGAGGGAAGGTCGAGTCGTATATTTCAACAGTTTCGGCAATCTTCGACCGCCGAAAGAATTGGTGCGATATTTCGGGCCGAACGTGACGAAGATCGAGTACAATTGCACGTCTTATCAGCGATACGATCAGAACATCCGTGGACAATTGTGCCTGCGATTTCTCCGGACGATCGACGCTAATTTAAAGTCTGACGGTGCGCCGTGGTGACTCAGTATTCCTTAACGGTTTCCACCGACATGTCTATAACGTTCACGCTGACCGGGAAGAGCAGCATCCTCGCGGAGCACTATTTTCCCGCCGTGGATCTGAGCGACGGTGACTACGAGCTCGGTCTAACGTGTTTTGAGACTTATCACACGATTCCGAACGTGAATTCTTCGAACAATAAATTTTATTTCGACGAGGATGACACGGAAATTACGATTCCCGAGGGATCGTACGAGATACGAGCCATACATGAGTTTTTGAAACGCGAAATTTCACGAAAACGCCCGCGACGCGTAAATCGTTCCAACGATGATCGTACGTCGGTCGCGAATATCGCGCGAGAGGCGACCGCTCGCGCGAACGGCTACGAAGACGAGGCCGCGGAATACCCGATAGTGCTCCGCGCAAATTACAATACGATGAAGAGCGAGATCAAGTGCGCTTTCAGAGTGAACTTTAACAAACCGAACAACGTTGGATCGCTGCTGGGATTCTCGTCGAAGCGTATATTGCAGCCGGGACAGTGACACGAATCGGACGCGTCGATTAATATTATCAACGTAAACATTATTCGCGTGGAGTGTAACGTGACCGCGGGTGCGTACAGCAACGGCAAACGTGTTCACACGATACACGAATTTTCACCGAGCGTACCACCGGGATATAAGATATCGGAAACGCCGGCGCAGATCATTTATCTGCCGATCATCGCGCGAAGCGTTACGGATCTAACGATACGCGTCACGGATCAAGACGGACGATTGCTCGATTTTCGAGGAGAAGAGATCACCGTCAGATTGCACGTACGACGGCAACAGCGATAACGCGCGACGTGTGACATGCTCGTGTTGAACGACTCGAAGCACGCGACAGATAAGAATATCTTTACGACTGCGACGATCGACGACATCATCAAATCGACATTCGGTAGCGTTAAAACAGAGACGAAAACAGAGACGAGAAAGAAGCTCAACGCATCGAACGTTAAATTTTTACAATCTCTGGGATTCGCGGTACGAAACATCTGAACGATGACTGAAATTCTTAACATCGGAGGCGAGCCGGTCTTTGACGATCGCATCGTCAAGATCGAGACTCACACGTACAACCCGTACGCCAACACAACGTTCGAGTATAGCGACGAGATACGAATACCCATACAACAGCAGGATCTGTATACGTTGCCGTGCGAAAGTTTTCTCTACGTCGAAGGAACATTGACGGTGACCAGAGCAGCCGATCGAGGCGATCAAGCCGATCCAACCGATAACGTGGTATTGGGGAATAATTGCGTCGCGTTCATGTTCGATGAAATTCGATACGAACTCGACGGTGTGGAGATTGATCACTGCAGAAACGTAGGAATAACCAGCACGATCAAGAACTACGTAACGGTATCGTCCGACAGAAGCGTGATTCTGCGAAACGCGGGCTGGGAACCACATAATAACCCGAACGGATACTTCAATTTCTGCGTACCGCTCAACCTGTTACTGGGATTTTGCGAGGATTACAAACGCGTGGTGATCAACGCTCGTCACGAATTAATCTTGATACGATCGCGCACCGACAACAATTGTCTGTTGGGAAGTCTCGCGTTGGAACCTACCGTCAAACTACTCAAGATACAGTGGCGAATGCCTCACGTGGTATTGAGCGAGGTCAACAAGCTGTCGATGCTGCGCACCTTGGAAAACGGACGATATCTAAGTATGGGTTTCCGTTCGTGGGATCTGTACGAGTATCCCCTGTTGCAGAACACGACCAAGCACTCGTGGGCCATTAAGACCGCGACTCAGCTCGAGAAACCGCGATACGTCGTTTTCGCTCTGCAAACGGGTCGGAAGAACGTCATGTCCGCGGACACGAGCCGATTCGACGACTGCAAATTGACCAACGTGAAACTCTACCTAAACTCGGAAGTCTATCCGTACGACGATTTGAATTTGGACTTTGGTAAACACAGATGGGCGATTCTGTACGATATGTACGCGCGTTTCTGCAAGGGCTATTACGGATACGAATATCTCGAGCCGAGTCTCACAGTTTCGACTTTTCTACGTAACGGCCCGTTCGTGATCATCGATTGCTCTCGACAAAACGAATCCGTCAAAAACGCCACCGTGGATGTCAGACTAGAATTCGATTGCATGGAGAACGTACCGCCGAATACCTCAGCGTACTGTCTCATCATACACGATCGCGTGATCGAGTACAATCCGTTGACCAACGTAGTGCGCAAAATAGTCTGAGTGTTCGCGGCAACGTCGACGAAAATTTTTTCTCTTTTTAACTCCCGATACAAATTTATGAGAGGGGAAGAAAGGCGAGCGGGATATAAAAATCAGAGTGTCGCGAAACGCGCGTCATTCCTATCGATTCACGCATCGAAGAAAGAGAGATATCTCTTCATGCCCGCACCAACGTTCGTCGACCTGCAAGGTTTCGTCGTCGGGATGAAATTTGTCGTGAAGGAGGCAGCGGTGCTGAGAAACGGGGCCGTTCTGGCGCATTACATCTTTACATGCCCCATGCCGTGGAATCTCCTCACAAAATCCGACAAATCGTGCGCGTCCTGGTTGATTCGCAATCACCATGGATTACGATGGGAAGACGGAAACGTGCCGTACAGCAAGGTGAAGCGTTTAATTACGTCGGCCGTGCTCGGTGAGGAAGAGGACGACAACGACGACGACGGCGACGACAAGATGCCGACTCTCGTGTACGTCAAGGGATGCCAGAAACGAGAATGGCTGGTGGATCTGCTTGAGAATAAAGCGAGAAACCTAAACATCGAGACTCTGGATGCGGATTACGAAGATATCGAATCTTTAAATATTCTAGATGCTACCAATACTATGCGATGTGGAAAACACGTTAAGAATTGCGCGTTGCAAAATGTATTAAAAATATTTAACTGGTGGTCGAAACGCCAGAAAGAATTGTCATCTTTTTAAAAAATAAATTTTATATGTATGTGTAAATTTTTTTACAATGTTTTATTTTCTTTTCCCCATTAGTCGATAATGTACAAAATTAAAGAATAAAGGGGGGGTATCAGTTTTAGACGAACATGTTTGAACATGTTTGTCGGTTGATGTCATGTGGAGGGGGGATATACGTCTTAATAAAAAAAACATCCTTAGTCCCCTCTCCTAAAATTCAGAGCGTTGATTGCGCGTTCCAGAAACATTAATTTCCCCCTCCTTCATCATAGTTTTGGGAGTTGCCGCGTATATTCGATTAATTTTATACGACTAGTCTCGTATCGACTGCTTGTGCGAACGGTCCGCTTCTCATAACCGAGAGAAAGAATGTATTCCGTTGAAGGAAGCAACGGCGGTAACAGTGGCGGTAGACGTATGAATTATTACGTACCGATTCACGATGATGAAACTCCATCGTACGAGAACAAGTAAGTTTTTTGTTTTTTTCTTAAATTATAAAGCTTTATATTTTTTAAATTGCAAATTATAAATTGTATTATTTTTTATTACAATTTTGTTATTTTTTACAGCATTTCGTTGAAGCGTCGCGCGCACGATGATGAGGATGATGAAACTCCATCGTACGAGAACAAGTGTAACAAGTAAGTTTTTCGTTTTTTTCTTAAATTATAAAGCTTTATATTTTTTAAATTGCAAAATTATAAATTGTATTATTTTTTTATTACTAATTTCGTTATTTTTTACAGCATTTCGTTGAAGCGTCGCGCGGTTCGTATACTCAGCAGACGATACGCGTTGACGGCTACGGGATGCAAATTCCTTGAAGTTGGCGTTATCGTGGGTCCACCGAGTTACGTGGAGATCGCCGTAGGAGATCATCGAGGAACGGAATTGATACTGTCCCTCGAAACGTGGAAGGGATTCTACGAACAACGACGGAACATTTTGAATTTCATTCGATCCTATAAAGATACGTGTGATTTTATAAACGTTGGACCGCTAACATTGAAAATTTGTACAATTAACGGTGTCAAACTCGTACGTCTCGAGTCTTTAAACGTACGCTTAATGATGATCGAATCGACGTTACGCCGTATGCTCGATCTTGATCTGTGCATCGACGCGATGTTCCATCGATTGAGTAAAATTGTCGAAACGGTCGATGTCAAGTTCACGCAATTCTCCAAAATCGCGTCCACTGTAACGGATCCTACGCAAGTATTGAATGTAATACGCGATAGCGATGCCTTCGATAAACATCAGCTCGTCGATTGTGAGCTCGCAGCTTTACTTTTTAGTGCGCTACCATAGTACGTAAAAACAAAAAATATGTAAAAAGAGGAAGAATAAAAAAATGTATTTTTATAATATAAAAATCATGACTTAATTTCTTCACACGCATTTCTATTCGAGCCGTATATGCGACGTTTGACTCGAACCACTCGGGCCGCTTGAAAGGTATATCGTATATCGTATAACGTAAACTATGAAGCCATGCTCCGGCGACGCTCGCCTATATGTGGTGCCGATGCTCCGACGAATCCTTTCTCGCTATTAAATCCGCGATGAAGAAATAACGCGAACGGGGGGACGGGAGCGAGAGAGACCGCTCGCGAGGGAAAGACAACGCAACGAGAAGACGCGCGCGAACGGGGGAGAGACAAAGGAGGTCGGAAGCGAGCGCGCCGTGTGACGTCACGCGGACTGGCGTGGCCGTTGGACGCGGACCCCCATCCTCCCGCGGCGGCGCGCCGCCGATAAAATTCCAGCAGCCGAACGGCGCCCGTTAGCCTTTGTAATACCCCCGCCAAAAAAATTACCCCCTCTCTCTCTGCCCCCCCCTCAGCCGAACGGCGGTGGTATCCCTTGTCAAGGATATGTTTATCAATATTTAATAAACAACATGTCCCGACGCGCTCACCGATTCCCCCCCATCACCCCCTCGCCCACGAGTCTCCCCCGCCCCGCTCATCCCTCGCCCTTGAGTCTCCCCCTCCCCCTCCCCGCAGACCCCGCGCCTAGCGGCGGTAGTCTTCCCCCCCCCACCCGCAGACCACGCGGCCGGGCGGCGGTAGTCTCCCCTCCCCCCCCACCCACAGATCCCGCGGCCGGGCGGCGGCGGTACCCCCCCGCCCCTCACCCCCCCTGAGATCCCCGGCCTAGAATGCTTATTTTTATCCTACTATAGTGATTGAGATACGCGAGAACGCGCATAACGTGCAGTTTACGCCGAAGCGGCTGTTCGCGAGCGATATGTTTCGTCGACGGATGATTAGCTAATTATGATTGTATACAGAATACTGGATATTTGCGTAAAGTATCGTTGCCTCGCGAATGAAGTCGAAGGACCGTCGAGAAGAGAAAGCTCGCGGTGCTTTCATTTCTCTTCCGAGTGCGCTTCAATTTTTTATCCGTTTTCGTCCTCGTCTTTGTTTCCATTGTTAGTATATGCGACAGCCGTTACTGTACTCCATGAAGGGTATCATTGATTTATCGAAAAAAGATGTCTTTTTTTGTGATTAGAAATCCAAACAGATTATTTCGAGAATCATAAAGAAATTGTATTGTGTTACTTTCTTTCCATCGCGGCGAGTACCTAATCGTTTTTATACATTTATAGTTTACAAGTATACATAGTACTTGAAAAGAAAAGAAAAAGGTGATCGTCGCGTTTTTTTTCACAGAGACGGGCAAACGTGAAACTGTGTTATTCACGTTGCCCGACTAAATCAAACTCGGATGCTACAAGTATCTAGTTTTTATCCAGCGGGACTTTAGAATGCCGCGACGAATGCTGATATCAAGAATAATTATGATTTATCTTAGTGGAGTACGTACATCTTTTCGGCTTAAAAACGAAGACGATGACGACGATGACGATCAAACGAACGCTTCCGTTCTTGTCCCAAAATTGTTTTCGTTTTCTCTTGTAGCGAACGTTTCGAGGAATTTGCTTATATACGACGGTTCGTTAGGTTATTCATTTCAAGGTTTCCACGTTGAAACTAAAGATATTTTAAAATCAAATTTTTTTTTATGTGTAACTGTTACAAGTGTATACCGAGCTGCGTGGCGGTATTGTGCCTTTATATTGCATTATAATGCTTGATCTTTAGTTTCAGCGTGGAAACCTTGAAATGACATATTGCTACATTTTTCTGATAAGAATTTCAAGTAATTCCAACGTTTTTTACTTGGTTGCACTGTACGAAGAGCTGAAGTAAGTTTAACGCAATATAATGTCATTTCAAGGTTTCCACGTTAAAACTAAAGATATTTTAAAATCAAATCCTTTTTTTTTATGTATCACAGCTTGTTACAAGTGTATACCAAGCTGCGTGGCGGAAGCGTGCCCCTATATTGTGTTGTAATTCTTGATCTTTCAGCGTGGAAACCTTGAAATGACATATTGCTACATTTGTCTGATAAGAATTTCAAGTAATTTCAACGTTTTTTACTTGGTTGCACTGTACAAAGAGCTCAAGTACGCAATATAATGTCATTTCAAGGTTTCCACGTTGAAACTAAAAATATTTTAAAATAAAGAACATTTTTCTTTATATGTATTACTTACTTTATATGTCAACATCAAGTATGTATGTCATCGTGCGTGGCGGGAGTATGCTCCTATATGTTATAATTCTTGATCAAATTATTTTATGTAAATTGATAATAAATAAATTAATTAATTAATAATAAATATATTCTAAAACACCAAATTTCCAAAAAGTTTAAATTTTATTTTACTGACTGTACGATACCCTGTATACTACAGAGACAGAAAGAGAGAGAGAGAGAGAGAGAGAGAGAGAGAGAGAGAGAGAGAGAGATCGTGAAAAAGCGTAAAAAACGAGAGAAAGCGTAATGAATAAGTGCATATGGTTTACATGTATGTACATATAGAAGAGAAAGGAAGAATACGAGAGATATCTGTCCTTGGCTGCGGTTCGATTCACGCTCACAGCGCTAATTTGGGCATATACAATTGTCATCTGACGACAATAACAAAATTACCGCAGTTTATATATGTATAATGATACCAAGGCGAGGTAGGGACAACATGTAGGAACAATATTGTGTAAATAAAACTAAGACTTAATGCCTAGAAAAAAAGATTTTGTAAAATAAAGTTTTGCATGCAGAGGCACATGCATCGCTCTATCTTTGTTTGATATTCGATGTGCAACGAAGACAGAAGATGCTTACAGCGCTGTGAGCGTGAATCGGACCGCAGAATATGTCTAACGATATATCTGTCTTCGTCTAACGAGACATCTGTGCGATCTATCTATCCTTGTCTAACGAGATACGTCTGTTCTTGTCAGATTGCAGCGACTGCAGCGCCATCTCTCAAAAGATCCGGCAACTACTGTTACACGCAACTTACTGCTCATCCTGTCAACTTGCATGTGCCTCTGCATGCAAACCTTTATTTTACTGAATCTTTTTTTCTAGACGTTGAATTTTAGTTTTATTTACACGATATTGTTCCTATATGTTGTCCCTACGTCGCCTTGGTGTCATTATACATATATAAACTGCCGCAATTTTGTTATTGTCGTCAGGTATGTACCCAAATTAGTAAAATTTTTAATTTTTTTTTGTTCCCGATATGAAATCGTATAAGGCGATGTAGATTTTTGTGCGTACTTTAATTCTAGACCAAAAACTTGCAATTCTGTAAAGCCAATTCAAAGACTCTTTAAAATGAAAAAATGTTGGTAACTACCGCCACTACAGGATCCCCTTAACAAAGTCTGAATCACTGTTAGCGTAGCGAAGTCTAAATGAAAATTACTAAAAATCTGAGTGGAAATCAATGCAGACAGTAACAGTCGCAATACTTAAAAAAATTTTTCTCTCGGACAAAACACGTCCGAACCGGTCCGCGCACGTTGAGCGAATTCGGGAAGCATGCCGATCGCTAAGTGATGCAAAAGTCCTTCGAGTAGATAACATCAGAGACAGAATTCATCTTTGTTTAAATTAAGACGGAAAGCACATTGAACATTTGTAAGGCTTAATAAAAATAATAGTTCTCGTTTCAGATTTGAAACTTCGATCGTTATTTATTGCATCATCACCATTCAGTTTTCGAATCGTTTCTTCTCAACGGTTGGAGATATCACGATTATGTTCAAATAAAAGATGGGTAATTGTTTAGATGGGGGGGATTATCATCTTGGA
Organism: Temnothorax ravouxi; assembly: GCA_030770255.1. Classification (NCBI taxonomy): domain Eukaryota; kingdom Metazoa; phylum Arthropoda; class Insecta; order Hymenoptera; family Formicidae; genus Temnothorax; species Temnothorax ravouxi. Next base: position 19,060 of record JASTWP010002476.1, read on the forward strand.
TAACCTTGATATTTTAGTATGTTGTCAAGGTCACCCTCCTGAGTGATTTTCAGAAGGTTTCAGCCCGAGCTCGTTATTCGTTAAAAAGTTATTAACAAAAAAAGTGTGGAAAATATAGCTACTATTTTGAGTATTGGAAGGCATAAAAATGAGACGAATATTACGCCTCTTTTTTTATGTAAAGATCTCGTTTCGCATGAAAGTTGCTGCATGCTTTACCAAAACACAACATTTAAAGCAGTAAATTGTTAATAAATTGAGGTCTTTTTGTTAAAGCAAAGAATACTTTATTTCGCGAGAAAATCGCTGCTTTACCAAAATACAACATTTAAAGCAGTAAATTGTTGATAAATTGAAGTCTTTTTGTTAATGCAGTGAATACTTACATAGGTTAGATGACGCGCTTTAATAATATTTAACTGTTTAAAGTGCGTCACTAATCCTACATAGCTAGGTTAGATTACGCGCTTTAAACAGTTAAATATTAGTAAAGCGCGTATCTAACCTATGTAAGTATTCACTGCATTAACAAAAAGACTTCAATTTATCAACAATTTACTGCTTTAAATGTTGTATTCTGATAAAGCAGCGACTTTCTCGCGAAATGAAGTATTCTCTGCTTTAAAAAAAAGACGTTTATATTAGTCGTTTATGTCTTCCAAAACTCAAAATAGCTGCTATATTTTTCAAATTTTTTTTGTTTATAACTTTTTAATAAACAATGACCGACGGTTAAAACCTTTTGAAGGTCACTCAGTAGGGTGATCTTCACAACATATGTCAAGATCAAGGTCATCGGAGAGGACGTCGCTTTTATGCATAATTACCTGATTTTTTATTGAAATGTCTTTTTATTTTGGAAAATACCGCAACATAAAATAGGGTAATTTCTCGCCCCGATAGCAAGAAATTCAATATGGCTGCGGTGACTACCCAGGAGCCTTAAGACTTTTCGATCTGTTTTCATGAGTACTACATACTTCTAAAATTTAGTACCACCTTTTTTCAACATCCTGTATATAAGTTACATCAGAATAAATGTGTACCTCATATTCTCTGCTAGTGAGAAATTTTATAAGAACGTGTTTCAAGTATTTAAAATTAACGTCATCCTCCCTGGAATTATTATGTCTGGCAGTGACAGTTTGGGATGAACTTGGATTGAGAATAGCAGCAGAAGCGTTAGCATCGTTATCTAACGAAGAGGATGGAATCTTTAACTCACGTTGAAGCGTTTTCTTCATGTCAGTTAATCGTTGTTGTAAAATTTTAATTGTCTGCGAAGAAGAAAACAAATTAAAAAGAATTAAACTGCATTATTTATTTAAATAATTGATATGAATATTTCAGATAGGTAACAGATAAATATTATTGCGATTAGAATCGAATGTTTATAGACTTAAATGTTATTAAATGTTCAATATGTACTACACGTACCACACTCTATAAGTTGTAACCATTTACCTTATTCTTTTCGCTTATTTGTTCTTCTAGATCTAACAAGCTGCTTTTTAGTATTTTTTCATTCCCTTCCAATTTTTCTCTTGTACGTTCTGCTTCTTCTAACTTCATGATTTTTTGCTCAAATTCTTTTAATGTGATTATCATCTGTTTTGCTTCTTTCACCATACCCATTAAATCATCCTCCAGATTCTCCACTTTGCTCTGCAATTCCATGTTCTCGATTTTGTGTTGCCGATTTTTCTGTTTCACAATTTCTATGTCTTGTGACATCTGGGCATTCCTTAGTAAGGCGGAGTCCTTCTCGTCTCTTTCCTTTTCGAGAAAAATTTTCAACTCGGTTACTGCCGTTCGTTCAGATTCAACAAGTTCTCGTAGATGTGCCAGTTCCAGACATAAGGAGGAATTACTTGAATGCTCCTTTTCCAAGGACATTTGAAGATTTGCTAAATCGTTGGTAGCCACAATCAATTTACTCGTCACATTTTCAAGATCTGATTTTAGTTGAGTAATCTGTTTCGAGGAGGATTCCTAGGAAAACAACAAATACAAAAATTTGCTTTAATTAACATTTAATGCAATTTAATCATATTTTACATTTACATTTGTACTCAATTAATGAAGTAATGTGTAATGTGTATATATATTATATTGTGACGTGACGGTTCGCCGCGGCTGGCAGCGCTCCGCCGCCGTCACAAGGCGCGGGTTTGCGCCCACGGGTGAACCAGGAGAGCGACCGCGAAATCTCCAAGGGGACCTACCAAAACCTTAAAATGCGTATCAATTAATAATTTTATTTTATTTTGTATGAAAATGTGGCACCTCGCCGGGCTTCGGGACCAGGATTGTAGAAGCCGGCGACGGGGGCGAGACCCGCGGCAAGAGACGGAGCGGCGCGAGGATATCGCGAGACCCGGTGAGGACACCGACCGCGGGGCGGACACGTACGGCGCAGCTGATCGGCGAGATGCCGACAGGGCCGCGATAAGGCCTTTCTTCCCCGAGAAGGCGAGAGCTACCTCCAAACCAACCCCGGGACATCCGAGCGGATTCAGGACGCCTGGCCAGCGTTCCCTCGGTTCGCGAGGAGACCTTCGGACGAGGGGAGTCGAGCCCGAACACGCTAAAGCTAAACATCGGACGGAAAAATCTACGACCTAGGACGCCTGGGGGGCGCAAAGGACCCCCGCAGGATGCCCACGACAGCGCGCGCGTGATCCGTGACGCGCTCAGCCGGCAGCCCCGATTGGTCGCGACACCACGTTTGATTACCGCGCAACCCCCAGGGAGGGGCGCGGTTTCGATTCCACATCGAGCGGACCGCTCGATCTCTCCTGGTTCGCCCGCCGGGCGCCGACTTGAGCAGACGTCTCGCGAGTAAAGTTATGTCGAGAAAGTTATCGCGTATTATCGAGCATCCGAATTTCGAGCGAGTGGATCATCCCCGGCGTCTGTGACGATGCTTCGGATTTCGCCCGGGAATCAGTGGGACATCCCTGGCGGAAAAAATTTCTATGAATAACTACAAAATTTGACTAAAAATAGAAATTTGTATATTTCTGTTGAAATATTTAATTTTTTGCAGAAATAATTATTTTTTTGTAGAAATATCTACAAAATAGTACCATAAATTACAATGCTCTCAAATCAAGAAATTATTGCAAGTAATATTTCATGAAAAACTGCAATTTAATAAAAAATAGTACAGAGATCTACATATTTTAAAAATTTAAGAAAAAACAAAATCTTAAAAAATTAAAATATCTGTTTACTTGTAGAATACTACAATGATTTATAAATGACTACAGAAATCTACCATAATTTACGTATCGTAAAACTTTGCAATTTAGAATCTACGTCAGTTTTTAGTTTCTCATAAAATACTACAATTTTGTACGAATAGTAACAAATACCAATTTGTTTGTACAACTCAAAAATGTATTACAATTATGGCTAATTAAAATTTGTACTTTTTAGTTAAATGTTACAAGTTTTTACACAAATCTTTCAAAATTTATCTATTATTAATAACTCCTTAATTTGCAGAAGTCAAAATACTTATGTTTTTATTTTTGTATAATTTGCTGTAAGACCCAATAGAAAAATACACAAATGTACAATTTTTTACCTTATTAAATTTCTGACTCGTGAATGATTGTAATTTCGCATATAATACTACAAGGTCCTATAAAAAACGACAAAATTCTTAGCCTTTTACGAATCGTGAATTCATGAAAATCTACATGTATTCGCTTTTTTAGATTTTTATAAGATACTACAATTTTCCATGGAAAGGTGAAAAGTTTGGTTGAAGGTCTGTTAATTTCCATGTAAACTTGGAGTATCTTATAAACATCTACAAAAAGCAAATTTATGTAGATTTTCATGAATTCACGAGCTGTAAAAGGCTTAAGGATTTTGTCATTTTCTGTAAGATCTTGTAGTATTGTATATATGCAAAATTACAACCATTCACGAATCAGAAATATATAAAGGTAAAAAATTGTACATTTATGTATTTTTCTATTGGACTTTACAACAGACTACACGAAAATAAAAACATAAGTATTTTGACTTCTGCGAATTAAGAAGTTATTAATATAATAGATGGATTTTGGACGATTTGTGTAAAAACTTGTAACATTTAACTAAAAATTACAAATTTTAATTAGCCATAATTGTAATAAATTTTTTAACTGTACAAACAAATCGGTATTTGTTACTATTTGTATAAAATTGTAGTATTTTATGAGAAACTAAAAACTGGATTAGATTCTAATTTGCATAGTTTTACGATATGTAAATTGTGGCAGATTTCTATAGTCATTTATAAATAATTGTAGTATTCTACAAATAAGCAGATATTTTAATTTTTTAAGATTTTATTGATTCTCAAATTTTTAATAGTAGTTAATAGTAGTAGTTTGACGTAGTTTTGTCCCGTAATTTATAAATTAAGTTGTAGCAATATAACTCTAAAAATTTTGTCTAAATTTAAGAGACTATGGCCGTTATTCATATAGTTGGATGTTATTTCAAGACAGTCTTAAGTTATATCTTAAGACGCTAATACGGCTATGCAATTGGTTTATGACATTTTAAAATTAAACATGACTATCTGCATACTATATGGTGATAGTCTCTTAATTTTAGACAACATTTTTAGAGTTTTGAACACAAGTAACTTAGAAAGAAGCAACTTGATGCCAAAACAATTTGATTGAAATCGGCTGATTTTCGATGGATGCGTCAGCGACCATATGTTCCTTAACAAAAAATGATCCCCTTTGTGTGACCTATCATTCCTCAAAGTTTGTCGGTGAGGTCCTGAGACACCTTGTATAATAAACCGACTTTATTAAGAACTATAACACCTTCCGTACGTCTGCTAACAATAAGTGTAACATATATAGACAATAGAAAACGCCTTCATCAATCAATGTTGTAGCACAGTGCGGAAGGTGACTGACTCAAGAGCCAGGGGTTTCAGGTTCAAATCCAGCGGTGGTAAGCAAATTTTCTAAGTACAATATAAATGTATTTAATTAAGCTTGCACGTAATCAAGATTTTCAGCAATAAAATAATGTTCAACGAGAGAAGTAAATTTTATTTTTTATTTTGTTCATAGTATATCCAAAAAGTTGTAGTTATTCATAAAAATTTGTAAAATTATTTTCACCAGGGTAGTATTTCCTTGTAGTCTACTGTACTCAAATAGACATAGAAATGTGTAGAATATCAGTATTAGTTGTAGTTTGACGTAGTTTCACCGACAAATTTATAGATCAAGATCCAATAAAAAAATACATAAATTTACAAAAGTGTTCCAATTCTAGCATTTTTATGTAGAATTCTGTAGCACTTCTCAAATTTATGTAGATTTTAATAGATTCTGGCAATTATATTTTATAGTTTTTTGTAGCACACTTTTATTTTTTTTTGAATTTTGTAGAAATATTTCCGCCAGGGATGTGAGGTTGCCCTCCTTAGTGTGTAAAAAAAAGCGTCGTCTACAATACACGGAGTAAGCGTGAAGTAAGAAGTAAGAGTAGGCGTAAGAGGGCTATTTTCGGTTTAAGGTGGTTCATGCAGTACTTGCAAGTCAAATAGGCAACTATTTTTATTAGTGATAAATAAGTGTGATTTTTGTCCGTAAAAATCAGCATATAATTAGATTTATTATTTATGACATCTTTAATGTTATACGACCTCTACGTAATTAAAATATTGAGACAAAAGTCACATCTTTTACTAGAGTTGTGAGCCGTGTAAATATATGTATGTACAACAGCAGCGCGGGAACGAATAAATGATGCATGTTAAGGAGGTTGGAGCGATCCAGTTGAGTCAATTGACGATTTAAAAAAAAGTTTTTTATTAGGTCATTAAAAAATCTGTATTAGGTATTATTTTATTCTCCATACGCTGCTATTGCATAAAACTTATAGTAAAAGAATCATATTATGCATCTTTATATTTTAATTAGCTAAAAACGAAACACTTTTTTGCCAATGCTAACTTGAAAACTTGTGGTATTGCTAATTATTTTAATATAAAAATGGCATGAATATATGTTTTGCCGTTGATAGAATAATGAAATAATAATTATTACTGGTAGCTCCCTTGACAATTATATAAGCTATCAATTTTTTAATAACTTTCCGTCGATTATATTAAATACGATTGAAACTTGGCAACGTTACACTTTTATGGGGTTGGTAGCAGTGCTCGCCTCTGTGTTGAGCCACGTAGCGGCAGTTGCCAAACGTAAACATGCCGGTGAATTTTCTGTCATTCTGGATAAGGTTAGGTGCCCACGTTTTGACTGTAACCGAAACCTGTCGGTATGTGCACGTTTTTGTGGTTCTCTTCCGTGCTATGTCTACTATTTTGTGATAAATGTCAACGATTAGGGTTCTCTTTCATGTTATGTTCACAATTTTTTGGTTCTCTTTCGTTAGATTCATGATTTTTTGGTTTTATTTCCAAAGAGAATAAAAAAATCGTGGACATAGCACGGAAGAGAACCACAAAAACGTGCACATACCGACAGGATTCGGGTACAGCCAAAACGCGGGCGACGCTGCGTTGCCACATCTGCATACTCGCGAACTATCAACTGCTGTTTCAGTCTAATTTCGATCGCTTTAACTCGTAATATATTTGTTATTAAGTGGTGAATACGTGTTTTCTTGCGTTCTAAATGTTCGCATTAATTTATTGTACGCGTAGGCACGTTTTTTGAGCGTTTATCTTTACTAGATATTAAAGAAAATTGGGATCAGTCATTGCCGTCAACGCTTTCTTTATATAACTCCATGTAAAATGACGCATTTTTGGAAATTAATATCTCAGCTTCTGGGGGGATGGTCAATAAATCTGAAATAATTCTCACACATGCGGTAGATCCTATACTATCATATATATTTTTTACAAACGAAAATCTTTGGTTGACCAAACTGCTCCAACCTCCTTAAAATTATTTGGACATTTTATAACCTCATTGTATTGAAACTTGTATTTATTCAGTATTGCAGATCTTGATGCAACTTAATTTTAATTCTTTTCAGAAATGGACGAATATTTTTATTTCACCCTTTGCTTTATTCAGCGTCCAGAACATGGTAAACGAATGATTTGAGATATGCGCTATACTCATCAGCTGACACATGCGACATTGCCAAGCTGCCGCTAATGCCGCTTGAGTCCAGCCGTCAGTTCCGTGTTGTCGATTTAGTCAATCGAAAATTACGTTTTATTAATATATGGTACGGTCAATGAACTCGGACTTTCATCCAGTATCTTGCAAAATGTTTATTGCATCGTTTCGTCAGTTTTTGGTTCGTTTATCTAGTTTTGAAGTGTTGCAATTTTTGCAGCATAAGCGCTTTAACCTCGTTTTTCGGATAAGGGGTCCCCGCACCGCGTTAAATTGGCAAAATTTACGGACTTATATCTCCGGAACCAAACGGTAAAAAAATCCGAAATTTTACAGACACACGCGAGAAATGTTAATCTTTCATTTCATATTAAATTTTCCGGGCTAAGTACATATGACCTAAATGCATGAACCACCTTAAGAGAGCTGGCGTAAAAACGTAAGCGAAATAAATTAATTTTATTTCTTACTCCTACTCTTACTTTTACACTTACGCTCGGCCAATCGGGATGCAACAGGCTATAATGCTTCTACTTTTAGGGTGCGTTCGGGGAGCTCGCTACCGCGCTACGAACGCTAACGCTATTAATAAGGTTGTATGACCCCTTAGAAGAAAATATGCCAAATTCTTCAAACTTTGTCAGGTGATGAGTATTATAATAATAAAGCACTGTGCCAAGTTTGAACAAGTTTGCGAGGCCCGTTCAAAAGTTATAACAATTTAAATTTAACATGGGCTCTTATGGGAATTCACTATTTTTCCAACTTTATTTGATAAATTAATATCGAAAAAAATATGGCATACTTTCAAAACTTTGCAGAAATATTAATAAACATCTTACAAACAAATTAGAACAAAAAAATGTGACTTCGAGGATATTTTCTGAAATATTGAATAAAAAGCAAACAGAGAACAGCCTCGCTTGGTCTCGCTGAACTCGTAAGTACTGAGATCCGGCAACAGCGCGCTATGATGTCACATCAGAACCTCTCTCTCCGTCACTCTCCGTAAAGGATAACAGATACTACAGAGGTTAATTTTTTCAATAGTCTCCTGTGTATCAAAATATAATTAATATCAAAATGTCATAAATAATGTTATAACCATCAATTATTAATTTATATGTAAACATTTCGTTTATTATATAAATGCATTTAAAATTATAAACACGTATAATAAATATAAAATCTTTCACAAATTAAATAATATATTAATATTTTATACGTTATTAATATTTTATAGAAGAAAATACATTTAAATAAAGTGCGTGTAACGCTCGATTAACATAGATATTTGAACATTTATTTATATATTATATATATATATATACTAAACAGAAACAAACTATAATTATATTGAAACATATTTTAATAAAATAATTCATTATTAAATAATTCTAAAGTGCTTTAAAATAATCTATTATTTTATTAATGATTGACTTAGACGCCGTTACTACAGAGGCTTATCATTTTCCTTTTTACTTAACAACTGATAAATCTCTTCTGAACTATAGATTGAAAATAAGTATCTTTTAAACATTGCATGTTAATTAGAAGCTTGTGCCAGTTTTTTCCTAATATCTAAACTTACTATACCGTTTAATGAACTTATAAATCTGGAAGCAGACTATTTATGCGCTTATCTACAATACTACAATCCACTTTTGTGATTTTTCTGCATAACTCACTGCATATTTTGTTAATGTTTTATAACTAATACCAGATTTACTAATAATTTTTTCTAAAATATAGACATCTTGCACTGCGTTATGAGCATTTGCACTAGAAATTTTAAGCCAATTTGCTAATCCTGTAATTGAACATTCCCCTTTACCTTTTCGATTAGTTTCTTTTTTTATAACCTGTAAGGTATTATAACTTGTAAGGTATATCTATAAATCCTACAAGGGATGACGCGTGGCTCAGTGCCTACGCGAGTGATTAGTAACACCAAGGTCCGTGGTTCGAATCCGACCCGGCCTTCGTCCCATATATGCTTCGTGAAGAAGTTTTTTCTCGATTAAGTTCCTATGGATTAATGATCTGCACGATTGGGAATCGGAAAGGATTCACAATCTGCAAGGATTAAAATTCCTATTGAATTAAAAGATTGATAATTACTACATGGCTTATTGTGTCAATGCCTTGAGCACAAGACACCATAATTCCTCATCCGAGGAATACAATTGAAAACCCCCCCCCTATAAATCCTACAATAATGTCAGCAAACTCTTCGCTTAAAGAATAAAGTGTTATTAAATCAATCAATCTTGGTCCATCAAAACTCAAATTATGTACCGCTATATAACATTTCTTTTTTAATAAAATTAACCATTGATACAAAATTGTTATTGCAAGCCTTGGTGGAACTGAAGGAACTGATTTACCATACAGCATTAACTCTGCTTGACATTTTCGAAGACCATGTACTGCAGTGGCAGCTGCAGAAATCTCTTGACTAGGTTGAATAAACGTCGAAAGAATTTTTACCACATTTGGCTGCAATTTGCAAAATATCGCAATTTCTTTGAAATCCTGAGGTTTCGAGGTCAAGATATACTATGGGAATATCTTCTTCCATAGTACCTTCATCATCTGCACTCATACATTCTTTATTTGTTTGTACGGCTGGCTCTTTCAATAAAGCAGAATTACTTTCGTAAGTAACATCTTCTGAAAGTTCTCTTTGGTATCGTAGAGGAGCTTTATATTTTTTTAATTGCATACGCCTCAATTTAAATGCACGACTTGCTGTTGTTATTTGTCGTCGTTTTTTAATTGACTCAATTTTCTTAACATGCTTGGAATGATGTTTACCAGGCGACAATGTCAACATTTTTGCAGCTAATTGGGGGTAACTTTCTCCAATGTTCTTTTGCGCAACAACAGAAGCGTATCGATAATCGGCTGATGCTGTTAGGCTTAGACATTTAGATTTAGGCGCCTTACTAGCTATACTTGCATTAAGGCTTTTATTTACGTTACTGGAGGCGCCTACAAAAGATTTTGCTGCATTTGATGCCAGTTTCTTAAAGACTTCCTTAAGTGCCTCAAATAATTTTAAATCTGTAAAACCACCTGAAATCATTCTGTGATTATAATTTTCCTTGTCTTTCACATATCCACACCATTGGCCGCATTTTTCATGCTGATTGAACGCGTGATAAGGGATACTCCTTATCGCCTCGGCCATAGCTGTACTTTTACCCCTGTTCTGGGTCATAGCATATGTGAAACATCTGTGAAGGTAGGTTATTCCGTCTTTTGTCAACTCTTTGTGCTGTTTTTCTATATTATACAAACATTTCTTCACTCCTTTGGATGTATGGTTGACATCTGATAATTTTGCAATTGAATGCGAAGCACTTGCTCGACAAGCAGCTATGGCGGAACCAACAAGAATGCCAATTTCGACATTTTTCGATTTTAAAATCTCATTTTCATTGACTAGTTTGTTTGCTGCATGCGATTCCATGGCTTTGGCAGAGCCTCTAAAATTCAGTCTGCAATCATGATCGAAAGGAGTATGTCCTATGTCACATTTTTTGCACTTTCGATTACATGTTGAGTAATCTAAAATTTGCTGACTGAAGTGGCCTACTAAAGATCCAAAACCATTAAGACTATCATAGTCGCGACCAGTTCCTCTTGTAGTCTACCCCATATCATAAAATGCCATCACACGAACTACTGTATCGAACGTTACAAGATGAGGATCTATTGAGGATTCTTGGGATGTATTGAAACAAGCTCTTACACTGTCAGGCCTATTAAAAAGTATATTAAAAATCATTTTCATTCGAATTCGATATTACATATAGGATATTACATATAGCAAATTATTATATCGCATCAAAAAATTCTTATTTTAATGATTATCTTATTTCAAAGTTGATTTTTAAATTGAATTTAAATATAACATTTTAAAATTCATGCAATCATAAAAATACAAAAATGTTAGAGTTATAATATACAATTATCATAGTTGAATATCTAAATAATAGAAATTCAAATTAATTTACAATTTAAAACAAATTCAATTGTAAAATAAAATACAAAATTACATGTTTTCTTCAATAGTCGCTTTATTTTCTAATGTTAGTTGTCGCTCTAATTCAACTGCACGCTGACAACTTTCTTTAGCTGCTATCTCCAGTGCTCCTCCTGCTTCTGCTTCGTATCTCTTATACGTCTTGAATCTTATTGGTGGAATATTTAAACAAGCTAACAATTTGTTTAAATTTGTGAAACCTATTCCGCTGTGGATCAGTCCTAGAAAAAGATTTAACTTATGTATATGTGGCTGTTTATTTATTGTATATTAGGCTTGTTTTTGAAGTATTATAAATAATATATTGCTATGTAAATAATAGTGCTTTTCATTTACATAAAAACTTAGATAATTCTCACTTGTGACGTTGTTCTATCCTTTTTGAGAATTAATGAATAATAAAGACAGAATGATATCACAAGTGAGAATTATCTGAGTTTTTACGTAAATGGAAAGCAACTAATACTAACCTATTGCTAATTTAGTATTAACATCAAATCGTGAGTTGCGTCTTGATTTTCCAGGCAGAGTGTGTTGTTTTGACCAATAAACATTTATGGCATTGTATGAGCAAAACAGATCCAAGGCCTCGACGTTCTTCTTGTTCAATATTTTTTAATGATAAAGTTTCTTTGCAAGATATGCACCATAACTGTTCACCGAGAAATTTTAAATTCACGATTCGGCGTCCTTCACCAGGCTCATTCGAAAGATCTTGTTCTTCATCGATATCTGTTGATTCTTCCTCCGTAGTACTTGTATTTTCCATACAATCATCTGGTGTGGTTTCGACTCGTGTCTTCAAATTACGTTTTCCAGTATTTTTCTGTGCTAACCGTTGATTGTACACTTTTTCAGTGACAACTTTTCCTTTCTACATGTAACGTTTTACTTTTGGCATTTTCGTAGCGCAAGCGAAAACTAACCTCAAATGTTTCTATGTATTACACGTGCTCGGAGCACACTTCGCGTTCACGCAGCTGATGTCGAGTGAGATCAATGCTACCAACTTACAGAAAATGTAGACGGTACAGTCTTTCTAGAAACCATTGAAAGTGAAAGTTTACATACGAGAAAATATGCATAAAAATGTCTCTATAGCTCTTAAAAACACAGGCAATCGTTATTTTAATTAAATATTAATATAAATTATTACTTTCCAGTAAAGAATATCTTTTTAAATATGTTAATTAGCTTTATGTTACGTTTCTTAAACTTTTGGCAGAGATCTTACGGGTCATACAACCTTAAGAGGATTCTAAAGACGTTTGTATTACCGACCGAATACTATATCTGTCCTTGTATAGACAATGATGATAGACAAGGATAGACATGGTTATAGGATATGGTTATAATTTCTTCAAAGCTCTCATTTTTATTCCAAACTTTCAATCTCAATTTCAAAGGTACGTTTATTGTTTGTGCACGTCTTCTGAAAGGTGGGAACATTTCATTTCGTACATATTACTTATACAACTGTTTATATTAGAAAATGAGGTAACAGCATTTTTAATTTTTTTCAATTATTACTAATAATTTTACATTCCCACCATTAGTACCTCTACTTTACTCCTGTAAAAGGATTTTGCGATCTGTAAAGCCGTTTCAAAATGAGACCTTTGAAATGAATTGTCGATAATTGAGTCACTTTAGCATCCCCTTAACTCCGTTCATGGAGCCATGATAGCGCTAGCGAATGCGAGCTCCATGAACAGCAGTAGCGTATTAGCGTATAGCGTTTCGTATACCCCTGCGTTGCCAAATTTGAAAAGCTGAGAGTTAATAGAGGTAAATATAAATATAAGAGTTAATATAGTTAATAGAGATGCTGCTGTATCAATTACTTCTTTATTATTTTCAGGGCAGAAGTTGAGAGTAGTATGTGTGTAAATGAATACGATTCATTCGTAGTAAAACAACTCAAAGAAACTATTTTACAAAATATAATTTTACAAAAAGCGATTTCCAATTCATGAAACTCATGTTTGTGAAGCACTTCTGAATCCGACTCTTCAAAGTGTGTTTCGAAGTTCGCGTTCCCGTCTACGGCTGCGAGCCGATCCGAAAATATGATCACGCGACATCCGTCTGTCGAAAGCATGACATCTGCTTCGCGGCCGCCGATTGGCCGACCCCCCTACGAGCCCGAAAGATCTCGAATGCGAAACCGGAGCGCTCCAAAGGACAGAACAGCACAAGCGCGCGCCGGAATCGGATCTCGCGTTTTGCCCCGGTTGGTTGCGAGTATCGCTCCTCCAAGATTCATCAATCCGCGAGTGTCCAGAATTCTTCGAGATAGGATCACCTCCGCGGCTGATATCCCGATCTCCTGCGCCGCTCCCTGCCTCGCGAATCGATTGTCGTTGGCGAGCGGATTCTTTGGAGCCCTGCGACGGCTCGATTCGCCTGTGTTTCGCCCGTGCGGGTCGCCACGAGGCAATCATCATTGTGAAACCCTCAATAAATAAACATTGTGAAGTGTGGGTCATTTTGTTTTGTGTCGCTGAATCCTGGATCCCTCCACCGAAGGACGTTCGGCGGGCCTCTCGGCGCGTGCTCCGGCATTCTGAGTTCGATCGCATCGCCTCGCGATAGCGAGAGCCACGGATTCTCAACTCGATCTCGACGCCTGGTCTCACTCATTCTACGAGCGCCGATCGATTCGAACAAAGTGTTAGAGGTGTTGCTGAATATCTCGCAGACAAGCAGCAATCTCCTGAGGAATTTTTAATATATATGATCTACACAAAATAGTTTCCCTGAATATTAGAAATGAGGCAGATTAGATTATTTTTATATTTTATTATTAACATTAAGCGACGTGTTAGATTAAATCATATTTTAACAAATATTTTTAATCTAGTAAAACTTACTGTCCAATTGAGTGACATTGTTTTTATATAAAACAATAAATATAATTAAATATATTTTTTAATAATATATCCATATTCGGTTCATTAGTGTATATAAATTTTGTCTATTAAGCTATATATAACTTTTATTACAGTTTTATAAACTATATATCTAAGAACAAACAAATAGTTTCCTTCGCCAGTAAATGAATTCAAAACAGAAGTCGTTTTTGTTCGACCCGACCTGGCCAAATAATTAATTTATTTAAATTCACAACGTTTCGGCTGCGATTTCAGCCCTTCTCAAGTGATTAATCAAGCCATAAACCCTCAAAAACCGCGTACAAAATATCCATTACGTTGCTGACATGGTGCCCTAACTACGTCATGCATACGAAAAGCTAAAAAGTGAAAAAACTAATGATAGTCAATAAGATAAAATATTCGCTAAGAAGTCATAAAATAATCGCTCAGAAGTTATAAAATAAAAAAATTAAAATAAAATTAAAATAAAATTAAAGTAAAAAGTGTACAAAGTAAAATAAGCAGCTTACATATTCTGTGCGTCAAAAAAATATAAGAACAGAACGGTGTGGGACGAAAAAAACACATCGTAAGCCATATCTGCGACACATCCGTACAGAGCGTGACAGTCGAAGTATATATCTATAAGCACACTCGGTTTGAAAATAAGCGTAAACTTATCGACCTTCACGTCGCGACGTTGTACAATTTGCCTCCATGTCGCGGGAATCTGCCGCGGAACTGCATGCGTTACGCGATAAAGCCGATAAATCAATATCGGCGCTGAAGTGTCTTGGTCGATCATCGGAAGAAATCCTGAGCGATATTCTCGTTTATTTCGTAACTCAAAAGCTTGATCCGACAACGCGACGCGCATGGAAATTGAAAAGTAGCACGGAACCAACTCCATTAATTTTCGAGGATTTAATTCACTTCATATCCTCTCGCGCGACCGCGCTTGAGGAATTGACGCCGTTAAATTTAAAACCAAATCGAAGTGTTAAGGTCAATAATGCCACGACCACTGACACTTCAGCGCCAACTTGTACTTTATGTAAAAAACAGCATTACCTAAATAAATGCCCTCAGTTTGTAAATAAGAGCCCGAGTCAACGACGCGAAATTATCAAACAAGCGAGACGGTGCTTTAATTGTCTCAGTCTGAAACATTCAATTCAGGATTGCAAGAGCAAGTATTCTTGTCGCATTTGCCAACAGCGACATCACTCCTCGCTTCATATTGACTCGCACTCTTCTTTTGATTCGAATACTAATCCTACCAGCGTTAATCCCGTAACCTCCGACCGAAACGTTTCCGCGGAGGCGGACTCGGATCATCCTGCGAGTATCTCGATCCCCTCGCACGCCGTCGCGATGTCGTCCGTTTCCGACGCCGCGGTCCCGTCCCCGGTATTACTTGCCACCGCAAAAGTGATCGTCGAATCACCAACAGGGCGCAAACAAGCCGTCAGGGCCCTACTCGACCAAGGGTCCGAGGTTACCTTCATAACAGAGAACCTCGCTCAACTTTTGCGTCTTCGTCGAAAAAAAACGCTCACCACGATTTCAGCAGTAGGTTGTTCAAACGCCGGTATATGCCGGAATGCGGCCGTCGTAAACATTTCTCCGCGCGATCGATTCGGGCCGACCTTTACCACGGTCGCCTTTATTTTGAAGTCGCTAACCAAATATAATCCTCGAAGTTCTCAGAGCGTTTGCGATTGGAAACATCTCAATGACTTACGACTGGCAGACGACGATCCGACAGGATCCGCCCCAATCGAATTAATTATTGGAGCTGACTTATACAGTCGTCTAATTTTGAAGGGTATCCGCAGAGGGCCCGACGGGCAGCCCATAGCGCAAAATTCGCATTTCGGCTGGATAATCTCCGGACCGGTATCCACGCAAGGCTCACCGATTCCAACGGTGAATGTCTTCCATTGCACTTTGGAGAACGAGATTCGCCGATTTTGGGAGATCGAGGAAATTCCGTCCCCGAAGATTCTCTCTCCTGAAGATAAACAATGCGAGGAGCATTTTCGGACGACTCATTCGCGTACCCCTGACGGTAGATATGTAGTTCGTCTCCCGTTCAAAACCGGGCCTCCTATTGAAATCGGCAAATCTCGTGCGATCGCCCAGCAAAGACTCGCCGCGCTTAATCGTCGACTTAATGCTAACCCCGAATTGAAAAAGGAATACGACGATTTTCTCCGCGAGTATGAGAGCCTTGGACATATGAGACCCATCGAAGCACCCGCGCCGTCGAACTCCCAGGTCGTCTACATACCACACCACGCGGTGATTCGAGCTACGAGTTCGACCACAAGGTTACGCGTTGTTTTTAACGCATCGAGTCTAACCACCAACGGCACATCTCTAAACTCGCATCTACTAACGGGACCAAAAAAGCAACCCGACTTACGAGCGATCGTTTTAAGATGGCGTCAGCATAAATACGTGGCCGCAGCAGATATCACCAAAATGTACAGACAGATTTTAGTTGACCCCCGCGATTGTAATTATCAGCGCATATTGTGGTTCAAAAAGGATTCACCCGAGTGCAGGATTATGTATTGTTGACCGTGACCTACGGTGAAGCATCAGCGCCTTACCAAGCCATCCGTACGATAGAACAATTGGTACGCGACGACGGTGATGCTTTTCCTCTCGCGATCCTCATTTTGCTCGAGAACACTTACATAGACGATGTTCTCTTCGGCGCGGAAGATATCCCCTTGCTACGTCAAGCCAAGGAGCAAGTTTGCGCGCTCCTTTCGCGAGGTGGATTCGTCCTTCGCAATGGGCCAGCAACGATGCGAGTCTACTTTCCGATATTTCTCCAGACAATCACGGCTTAGCTTGCAGTAGAGTATTGCAACTCGACGATCAGCTTAGCATTTTGGGCATAATCTGGAACCCCGCGCTTGATTCATTCGAGTTTCAAGTTTTTCTACCAGACTCGTTGCCCGAAACGAAACGCGCCATCCTTTCAACGATAGCCAAACTATTCGACCCGTTGGGATGGGTAACTCCGATAACAGTCAACGCAAAAATATTATGCAAAACCTCTGGAGACTAAAGTTAGACTGGGATGATACGGTTCCTCCTCCTACAATTCACCGATGGGAAGCAATATATCGCGATCTCTCGCATTTAAACGGCTTACGAGTTCCTCGGTGGACAGGTCGCGGCTCCGATACTGTCCAATGCGAACTCCACGGGTTCGCGGACGCGTCCACAGCAGCCTATGCCGCCGTGGTATACATGCGGGTCAGCTCTTTATCCGGGGAGATCACTACTTGCATGCTTACAGCAAAATCCAAAGTCGCTCCTCTCAAAACGATAACCGTCCCGCGCCTCGAGTTGTCCGCCGCGGCCCTTCTGGCGCGTCTTATGGAGTTTGTACAGGAATCTCTCAAACTGAAATCGGTAGCAAAATATTGTTGGACGGATTCCAAGGTCGTGCTAGCCTGGCTTCGATCACATCCATCCCGATGGAACGTTTTTCGTCTCAAACCGCGTTGCTGATATACAAACTCGAATTTCCGACGCCGAATGGCGTTACGTACCCACAAACGAGAATCCGGCCGACTGCGCGTCGAGAGGTTTACGCGGACACGAATTCAATTCGTTTTCGCTTTGGTGGTTAGGCCCGACGTGGCTGCGCCTCGATCAGACCGAATGGCCGACGCAGGACTTTTTGCCAGTCGCCGACGAAAGCGAAGAAGCGAAGCCGTTAGTCGTACACATCACTCAAGCCGCGTCACCCTGGGATCTCGCGGTTCGATTTTCCAGTTGGACCAAGCTATTGAGAGTAACTGCGTATATTGTTCGGTTCGTAAACAAATGTCGAAAAAGGGAAAGCGGAACCAAGGATCTCACCGCGAATTCGAAGGCCCTTACCTCGCACGAATGTCAACAGGCCCTTTTAGTTTGGATTAAGACAATTCAAAAGGCGAATTTTTCAGCGGAACTATCTCAGTTGAAAGAAGGCAAACCCTTATCGACTAAAACCGCGATCGCATCCTTAAGCCCCTTCTTGGACGAACATCATGTCATTCGCGTAGGCGGACGCCTTTACAATGCTCCGCTGTCGTTCGAAAATAAACACCCCGTTCTTCTATCCGCTCATCCGGTAGTCGATTTGATTATACAACACGTCCATTTGAAAACTTGTCATTCAGGCATACAACTCACGTTAGCCACACTTCGTCAAAATTATTGGATACTAAGAGCAAGAAACGCGGTCAAACGAATCATCCACAAGTGCGTGAAATGCGCCCGAGAAAAAGCAGCTGTACCTGAGCAACTCATGGGCCAACTTCCGCGGGCCCGAATATCGGCCCCCCCGCGAGCGTTCGTGCATTGCGGCGTCGATTACGCCGGTCCCGTCGCGACCCGAGCCTCCTCAGGAAGAGGAGTAAAATCGCGCAAAGGGTATATCGCTCTATTTATTTGTCTCGCTTCTCGAGCAATTCATCTGGAACTAGTTAGCGATTATCTGCCCACGCATTTTTAGACGCTTTCTCACGCTTCTGCGCTCGGCGAGGTCTGCCTGTCGTCATGTATTCAGATAATGGCACAACGTTTACCGGTGCCGAAAGAGAATTACATCAGGCTTATCGTGACGCCATTGCGAATCCCGACTTTTTAAACAAAACCGCGGCGGATCATATCGCATGGAAGTTTATCCCCCCGCACGCTCCTCACTTCGGAGGACTCTGGGAGGCGGCGTCCGCAGCTTAAAGCACCACCTTCGTCGCGTCCTCGGCTCTCATACGCTGACATTCGAGGAGTTCGCAACGCTCCTATGTAGAATCGAGGCTTGCCTAAACTCGCGACCCCTTGGACCTCTTAACGACACTCTCGACGATTATGAGCCGCTCACTCCGGGTCATTTCCTGATCGGGTCTGCTCTGACAGTCAATCCCGAACCTTCCGTCCTATCTATTTCCGAGAATCGATTGTCCCGATGGCAGCTTGTTCGGCAAATGACGGAACGGTTTTGGAAAATCTGGCAATCGGACTACGTGAACGCTCTGCAACAACGAGGTAAATGGCGAAAGGAACAGCCATCCATTAAAGTCGGCACCATGGTGCTCCTAAAAAATCCACTCTTGCCTCCGTGCAAATGGGAGCTCGCGAGAGTAACTCAGTGTCACGAGGGCCCTGACGGTTTAGTGCGAGTCGTCTCCGTCCGAACCGCGTACTCCGAGTACAAGCGACCGATCGTAAAATTGTGCGTTCTTCCGGTCGACTTCGATCCTCCCCTCGACGACGCAACGAATAAAAGCGTATTATGTAAATAGTTACTATATTACGGAATCTCCTCCCTTTTTTTTTTTATTTTTTTTTTTATATAGAACCCCTTTTTTTCGGGACCGCTGAGTAATCTTCGCGTCTGATTGTAAGTTTGTAAGTTGATAAGTTAAATTTAAATTAAGTATTGTATCTAGTTTGTAAGAAGGGCGCCTCTCGTGTCACTGCTTCTTAAGGCGGCGGTAACTCCCTCCAACTAAAGTACCCGGATGTCCTTTGTATGTGTCTTTTCGAAACTGACGTTTCGAGGCGGGCGGAATGTTTCGAAGTTCGCGTTCCCGTCTACGGCTGCGAGCCGATCCGAAAATATGATCACGCGACATCCGTCTGTCGAAAGCATGACATCTGCTTCGCGGCCGCCGATTGGCCGACCCCCTACGAGCCCGAAAGATCTCGAATGCGAAACCGGAGCGCTCCAAAGGACAGAACAGCACAAGCGCGCGCCGGAATCGGATCTCGCGTTTTGCCCCGGTTGGTTGCGAGTATCGCTCCTCCAAGATTCATCAATCCGCGAGTGTCCAGAATTCTTCGAGATAGGATCACCTCCGCGGCTGATATCCCGATCTCCTGCGCCGCTCCCTGCCTCGCGAATCGATTGTCGTTGGCGAGCGGATTCTTTGGAGCCCTGCGACGGCTCGATTCGCCTGTGTTTCGCCCGTGCGGGTCGCCACGAGGCAATCATCATTGTGAAACCCTCAATAAATAAACATTGTGAAGTGTGGGTCATTTTTGTTTTGTGTCGCTGAATCCTGGATCCCTCCACCGAAGGACGTTCGGCGGGCCTCTCGGCGCGTGCTCCGGCATTCTGAGTTCGATCGCATCGCCTCGCGATAGCGAGAGCCACGGATTCTCAACTCGATCTCGACGCCTGGTCTCACTCATTCTACGAGCGCCGATCGATTCGAACAAATGTTAGAGGTGTTGCTAAGTTTAACTTTTATATCTCGCAGACAAGCAAGCAATCCTGAGGAATTTTAATAATATGATCTACACAAAATAGTTTCCCTGAATATTAGAAATGAGCAGATTAGATTATTTTTATATTTTATTTATTAACATTAAGCGACGTGTTAGATTAAATCATATTTTAACAAATATTTTTAATCTAGTAAAACTTACTGTCCAATTGAGTGACATTGTTTTTATATAAAACAATAAATATAATTAAATATATTTTTAATAATATATCCATATTCGGTTCATTAGTGTATATAAATTTTGTCCTATTAAGCTATATATAACTTTTATTACAGTTTTATAAACTATATATCTAAGAACAAACAAATATATTTCCTTCGCCAGTAAATGTAAATGAATTCAAAACAGAAGTCGTTTTTGTTCGACCCGACTGCCAATAATTAAATTATTTAAATTCACAACGTTCGGCTGCGATTTCAGCCCCTCTCAAGTGATTAATCAAGCCATAAAACCTCAAAAACCGCGTACAAATATCCATTTACGTTGCTGACATGGTGCCCTAACTACGTCATGCATACGAAAAGCTAAAAAGTGAAAAAACTAATGATAGTCAATAAGATAAAATATTCGCTAAGAAGTCATAAAATAATCGCTCAGAAGTTATAAAATAAAAAATTAAAATAAAAATTAAAATAAAATTAAAAAGGAAAAGTGTACAAGTAAAATAAGCAGCTTACATATTCTGTGCGTAAAAAAATATAAGAACAGAACGGTGTGTGGACGAAAAAAAACACATCGTAAGCCATATTCTGCGAACACATCCGTACAGAGCGTGACAGTCGAAGTATATATCTATAAGCAATACCTATCTAGGTAATTTTTACAGTATCTAGATTTACAAAATCTAGGCTTAATATTGTAATTAAGCCTAGTATATATAAGTCTTACATAGTTTATATTTGCAACAGCTTCTATAATTAATCACCAAATAAAGATTATTATTTTTATGAATATATAAGTTAGATTCTCATGTTTAGTTTTACTTTTTTATAATAGGCATATAATAAAGAAGCAGATTATCTTAATAAGTCGTGTGAGCTTCTTGGAGTTAAAAAATACAATTGGAGTTGGCTGTGAAACATACAAGTATTATTCTTTCTGAAGATCCTATTCTTGTCGAAGTTAAAGAGTATTTACATATCGCAGATCTATTATCGAAGATCTTCTACAACGGTGGAATAAAATAAAGTAGTCATTGCCGAATTTTGTACAAATTGGTATGCTGCATTTATGCCATACCGATTACAAGTTCAGCATCTGAATGCGCGTTTCTCTGCAGGTTTGCTTATCACAGCAAAACCTTGTTCGTTTAAAAACCATCAAAATCAATAAAATATTATTTATTCACGATAATTTGAAATTAATAAAAGATATGTATTTAAAGTCAGTAAAATAAGTTTTCACAACACCTCCACGGAAAGTTCGACTTTCCATGCCTGTAGAGAGGGACGAAAGTGGCAATTTCATGCAGGGATGAGGAAAGTTTGTTACTTCCTCCCGCCAAACAGGGACGAAAGTGGTCACTTTCCTCCCTAGGGCGGAAAGTGCTTACTTTCGTCCCGCCAAACAGGGACGAAAGTGGTCACTTTCTTCCCTAGGGCGGAAAGTGCTCACTTTCGTCCGCTAAACAGGGACGAAAGTGGTCACTTTCCTCCCTAGGGCGGAAAGTGCTTACTTTCGTCCCGCTAAACAGGGACGAAAGTGGTCACTTTCCTCCCTAGGGCGGAAGTAACGTAACGGGCAAATCTTAAAACATATAGGAAGCTTTCCAGCAAGTGACAAGTCGACACAAGTGTCGTTTTGTCTTTGTTACTCATTGCCAAAAAAGAAAGATAAAAAACGACGTTTGTGTCGATTTGGTCGACTTGTGTCGCTTGCTGGCTGTATCATGACTGAAGATTCATCTGAACAACATCTAAAAATACAAAATAGAGGAAATAATCCAATCTTTTCAATTCCAAATTGTAGTGTAAATATTAAATTCACTAATTAATGATATTCTTTGTAAAAATATATTCTTAATATATTCTAAAAAATTAATAACGGCGATACGAGTCAAGCGTGGTACGTGGTGCGCAAATAGAGAATTAATAGTTACAGAAGTAAAAAAAAACGAATTAAAATGTATATACGTATATACAATATTCCAACTTAATAAAACTGCTCGCCCGATTATTTGTCGGACTTGAAACACAGTTATCGTTGGAACATTAATATTTTTCGCAATAATTTCTTTACAGTTTTTAAATAATTAAATCGTTGTAGATTTAATTCCGGGGAGGAAAGGGTATTAATGTTCCAATGATAGCTGTGTTTCAAGTCCGACAAAAATCGGCGCGCTGTTTATAAGTTGGAATATGTGATATACGTATATACATTTTAATTCTCGTTTTACTTCTGTAACTATTAACTCTATTTGCGCACTGCTCTTGACTCGTATCGCCGTCTATTGATTTATTGACATTTTCACGAGTCTAATGATATTTATATTCTAAAAATTCTATTTTTACATTTTTTGGAAATTTTGTTATTTTAAAATAAAATTATATATTTTTTTTAATTTTATTTTAATTTTATTTTTTTATGTGGGAGGC